>APFE030284124.1:177879-222234 GCA_000404065.3 Pinus taeda
GAAGGATCCCTAACGGTTCACTAATGGTTCTGTTAAAAGCTTTCAGATTCTGCGTAATAGGCACAAGCTGAGGGGAACCCAAATCTTTCCAAGCGGTTGAGGATAAAATACTAACAGAAGCACCTTCATTTACCTGTGTGCGATGCATGTCCCTACCACCAGCCTTGACAATGATTTGGAAAGGGATGGAGGAAGGAAGACGAGGTTCTGTCAGTCTGTTCCAATCAAAGGAAAAGACCTCAGTACTTGGAGTGGGTTCTGTAGAAATAGGTGAAATGCCCCCCGACATAGAGGAATCTGATGTAACAAAAAGAACCTGAGCTGTATGAAGTTCACTCTCTAAAGGGAAAGTGGGATCGACCGAATGTGAAATTGAATCGACCACTTGATCAACTAATGGATCATCAACCTGAGTGACATGAGTTTCACTCGCTAATGGAAAAGTGGGATCAACCGTACTTGAAATTAGATCAATCACTTTGTCAGTTGACGGTAGGTTGGGTAAAAGTTTACGGTAACCAGTTGGAAATTCTTGCTGTGGAACAGTAAGGTTTTCCAACAATTTTGAGGCTTCATCCATGTGAGGGGAAATGTGAGTTTGATGACTCCCATTGCATAACTTACAAGGAAACCTAACGTTACCCTTTTTCCCAGGAACCTGACTATCACTGGTTGATGGATCAATGGAAAGTTGATGAGATTTTTCTGACCATACTTCCAATACTTTTGGAATCCCAGGACAATTGACAAGGAAGTGGTCACCCTTGCAAAGCCTGCAAGGGTATTTTGGTTTATGATGCGTGTTGGAGGTTTCCTCAACACAACTAACGCTTGGTTGGTTGACTTCCTTCTTATCTTGCTTCTTCTTCTTCTTCTTCTTCCATTTCTTCTTCTTCTTAGCTACCTGGTTACTAGCATCGAGGCTTTTACCAAGCGAAGAGGAATAAATGGAGGAAGAAAAATTAGGCGAAGAAGGTAAAGGGTCAACAGAAGGTTGGTGATGTTGAGATGATGAACTCTGTTGAGGTGAAGCATTCGGTTGAGGTGGAACAATTGGAGTATTTTGGGCCAACAAGTTGAAAATAACCATATCGGTAAACCTATTGTAAATCCAGGTAATGACAAAGTAGCCATATAAGGAGGACCAACATTTCCAAAGTAAGGAAAAGTACTAGGATTCTCATTAGGAGGGGTTCCTAGGTTGATAAATTCCGGGACATTTGCCATTATATCCAACTTCAGTGAATTTTATTAACAATTTAAAACTAAAATTAACAATTCACAATTCACACCTAACAATTAAAATTCACAATTCACACCTATGGTCTTTAAAAGTAAAAGCAAACAAATTAACACGCGCTATCAAATCTAGGAGTCAAACCACACACAAACAGTAACTTTCCGGACCGAAAACACTAGTTGGTGATGAAATCCAACGTCGCAGAATTCAGTACAGAAATGGTGGTTGGAATAGTTACCCCGGCAACCTGCTTAATGAATAGACTGGACCAAGTTCCTCCACTTTAACCGTCTCGAGTGAAGTGAACCCCCCAGAAAATCCAAGTGAGTCTAGCCAACGTCTGCTCCAGGTCCAGTGGGATCTGCCCTCCACCGTCACCTTGGGTAGAATCCTAAGATAATGGTCACTAAGGTCACCAACAGCAACAAATACACCTGGGGGAACAGTCTACACTCTGACAGCATGCAAGGGCAGAGTATCAAGCTCAATCCCCTTACCAGCTCCTTTACAACAATCCAAGGTTTACCGATAAGTGACCCCTGGCTCCTCGACAATGGTTAATCCGAGGTTTACCGTTTGTAATACGTGTGTGTCTGGCGTCATTCCCAATGAGGGAGGATTGATTCCCTCACTGGTTCAGACACGAGCTCGTCCTTCTCCTTTAAGAGGAGCTTTCCCAAAGTATAAATGCAACAGCTGGATTTATCCTATCACAAGATAAGCTACTTGTTTGGTTTTGTAGTCTTGGAGAGTTAATTACTCTCCTACTCCAAGAAACTAGCCTGATCTATATTGGTGCTTCAGAGCCCTAGTAAAAGAAAAATTTCTAAGTTGATTTTACTTTAAGCGTTGATTTTATGGCTTTTCTTTAAGACAAAAGGTAGTGGAGATGAAACTGATGATGTGTAGACTCGACTAAAATCCACTAAAAAGATGCACCTAGGATGATTTACACTACTTTTCTTTTTTAATGAATTCCCTAGTTAAGAGAGTTGGAGAATGCAAACTTTTGATAAAAGCAACTTTCTTAATAGACAATCAAAGAAACAATCTCTTTATCTTTTCCAAGCACACAACACATGACCACTCATTACTTGCACGAAAATTCCTTTCTCTTTCAAAAACTTCAAATGCTACTTAAAACAAACTTCACAAAGGAGATGTTTTTGTATTTTTACTATTTAATAAAGCATATAAAACTATTCTAACAAAAGCAAATGCAAAATTTATAAAAATCTATGACAAAACTCACTTAAAAGCAAATCAAAAGGAAATTTACCTAAAAGCAAATCTAAAGAGGCAAAAGCCTACTAAGATGATTTCAGGATGTTTTACTCGGTAACAATCAAACCAAGGACCAGTTCATGCAGAATCATAAACCAGTCAAAACAAAAAATCAAACTCTTTTTGTTTTTTCTTAATAATGAAATTCACAACTTCAATCAACAAGCTACTTCGAAATTCCGCAAAGAGACAACACAAAGGTAGGTTGCTCACACATGTAGACTTTACGACAGGTCTGACTCCTAAGAAGACTGACAAAACTAGAGAGATCCAAGGTTTCACAACTTCTAAAGTCAAAGTCACTACAGGACCAATGCAAAAATCAAAACCCTAAGGCTAGAACCTCTATGAATTTCACTAAAACTCTTGATGCTAACGAAACAAGTTCAGATGAAGATCTCTGACAGATAACCAGTGGATCTGGGCAGTAAAGATTAATGAAAGACAAAATCTAAAGGAAAAAATGGAAAAAATGGAAATTTTCTCAATTTTGACAGGGTACGCAGGCAGCCTGTTTGCACAGGTGCGTGCACGCTCTGTGTACAAAGCTGCAGTGTGTACAGGTACGCACTGTGCCTAACTCAGAGGGTGCGTACTACTGAAAAATTAAGAAAAACTAAATTCTAACTTAACTCTATGCTAGCCCACCCAAATACACAGTCAAACAATCAAAAACCAAAAAATAAATGTCTCTTTTCAGATCAAAGTGTCACTCAAAGGAAAAATCAATCACATCAATGGAGTCCCCAGCGAAGTCGCCAATTTCTCATGCGGACAAAACCAACCTCCCTAGAAGCCTAAGACTTTCTAGTGACAAACAAGAAAATTAAGAGCAATCCTTCTCTAAACATGCATTTATCACACGAGAAATCAAGTGTTTTAGATCCTACCTGTAGTCCAACGCTGTTGTAGTAGTCCAGCCTCGTCGATCCAGATGAGCTCCTCCTTCACTTAGAAACATGCATTCACTAACAATCAAACGATTACATAGCACCTGAATATCCCATAAAATAAAACATATTCAACATATAGACCAAGGAGTATATGAAACAACTCATGAATAACAAATTGTTGAGAAGAATGGACTTATTTGTATTAATAGGAAACAAAAGAAACCATTACAACCTGAGCCTTGGTGTTGTGCAAGTTCCTCCCAGGGTCCAAAAAGATTTTTCCTTTACTTTGATAAGCTCACCCACTTCCAAATGAAACAAGAAAGGATGGGAATCTCTCCTCACAAGCTTCTACAAGGATGTCCTAATTCCAGCAACATTTATCCTTTGGAATGTTCAGCTTTCAACCTCCCCTCCTCTGGCCCAATGCCTGTATTTATAGTATTCTAGAGGAAGTTAGTTAGGTCCAACATCAATGGGATACTCCCCTCTTTTGGATGGGGTAGTTCCTCTCTTGATGGGATAAGTTGCTCTTTCATAGGGATGCATGAACCATCTAGAGGTGCTCAATACACGTCAAACAGTCTTCTAGAATGCTCTAGAAATGACTACAAGTAACTTTTTTAAGATGAAACTCGTGCCTTTTGACCTTTACAGGAGTACGCACCCATCCCTTGACTTACAGAGCGTACAAGTATGGAGGTACAATGAGCTTGGGATGCGTACACGCAGGCAAGGTAGAGAGAACCTGCGTACCCAGAGATAAACATGTTTTTTAATGACTTTCTCTCTTTCTTGAAGTTTGACATGGCGAGCAGAGGTATAAGGCTTGACAAGGAGGATAGTATGACTATTGATGGAGCCATACTAACTGCAGATAGTCATGGTGACAAATTTTAGTGTAACAAATAGAATTAATTTGACCAATGAATTTTGAAAATTTGGATTACTTGGCAAGTTATTGTTGTCACATTAGATTGGCCTTCTAACACAATTTTCAATTTTTCTTTCCATACTTTTATGAAATACAAGGTTTGAGTCTTGCAGAGCAAGGCATGAAACATTCAAGGATGTGCATATAACATTTTAGAGCATGATTTCTCCCATTTTCACTATCTAACGTTTGCCATATGTTTCAAGCATATAACTTGCTATTTGAGCCCATGTTGTTTATATACTTGACCAAATTCATGTGTTAGAGAATGAAATGTTCTTGTGAATAAAATGAGAAGGATTAATAGACATCGCATCTTAGATTATTTGTTTTCACAAATTATCTACAACGTGAGCTTTTTAGTATGTAACTTAGTTGGCATGATTGTGCCTAAGCTTTCCCTGAAGTTTGAATACTAAGTTTCTAAGGTATTGCTTTCAATAGCGATGTTTTATTTTCTTTGTTTATATAGGTCATCTCGCCACATAGTGGCCACTATCACCCAAATGACGAAAGATTGTTTGTGTTTCTTGCTTTTATGGGGAAAAATGGCTTTGACGTTGTTGATGTTGAGGTATATGTCGTATAAATCGTTTACAATATACTTTAATTTACATTCTAGTCTTCATAATATTTCATGCCTTACACTTTGCATTGTAACTTCTTCTTTTTCAGAAAATGAACTTAATATTGATAGTAAGAAGCAAGAATTGAAGAAAGAGGGAAACAATAACATTGGAGCGACAAATGCCAAAAGAGAGAGAGAAGAGAACTAGTCTAGTGATACCCTTAGAGAAATTATCCTACATAAGACATACACATAGAGACAGATGGTCAAGTGTTCAGAGTTGGTGAATTCACTTGCAAGGCCTTGGCAACACAATGATAATGCTTTAAAGTAATGAAACAACATTTCATGTGTAAATTTAGTCCAACAAATATTAAGTTGGAAACTCATATTGTAATACTTGACTTTTCGTATAATACAATTTTCGTGGTTGAAATTATTTATATTTGCACTCGATGTTGTTTAGTATTGTAATTAACATATGTAACTTCAAGTCTTCATATTATATCAACATGCACATTGTATGACATTTTGTTAATTTACTCGCACAAAACATACTAATTAATTTATGCTGATTAATAATGAACACATAAAACCAATCTAAAACTACTAAATTAGTAGTTTATATTTGCTAATGATGAACATAAATAAAATGAATATATGACTAAATTAGTTGTTTATAATGATTATTAATTAAAGTAAATGAAATGAATATAAACTATTAAATTACTCGTTTTATAATGAATATGAATGTACCAAAAAAAAGATAAACAACTACTGCAAATGATAAACTTGTCATTACAAATGATGAATAATTTTTGCATATATATGACTACTAGTAGCTAATTTACAATATCTTATAACACAAACAAAATTTTGTCATATTCCTTTGGTCATTAATTGGTTTCAAACGATGACTAAAATTTGCACATATATGACTATTAGTAGCTCATTTACAGTATCTTATAATACGACCAACATTTTGGTCATTTATTGGTTTTCTCGAGTAATCATATAGTAATATATTTTATTGTATATTTGATCATTAATTATGGCATTAATGACTAAATCAACAACTAAATTAATGACCAAATTTATGAATAAATATATTTTTAGACGATAAAATTGAGACAATCAATTAATAACTAATCTAAAAAAGACTAAAAGTTGGCCACGTTATAAGAGACTGTAAATTAGCTACTATTGGTCACCGACTGAAAATAGTGATTTATATGCAAATTTTAGTCGTTTCTTTAGTAACTAGTTATCCATTTTGCACTAGTGACCTTAGCGTGATCTTTATTCGTGTTAAGAAGAAATCTAACAGAATTATTATAGTAGGATTTTACATAATGGAAGTAACTCAAAGGTTACTTGAGCATTTAGATAGATATGGATGCATCTTTTCCATATGTAATTTTCTATGTTGTCTAACATGTAAGTGGATCATTTTGTTTCTTGGATCATCATAATATTGGTCTTTTATAGGAGAATTTTTTTCTTTAGAAACCTTTTTTTGGATTTTTCCATTTAGGCTTTTAATATTTTAAGAGATTGCCTTCATTGGGGAATGGAAAAAGAGAGAGGGAAGAAAGCTATGACTAGAGATGTTCCTCTTATATGAACTAGGATTCCCCTTTAGTCTTGAAGCACCTACCTGATACTCTTTTTTCCTCTCCCTTTCTCCTCCTTATTTACATTATTACTACCTTTTGAACGTGTTTTCCTTCACTCCAAAGGAGGTGGGAGGGGGAGGCTTCCTTTAAGAACTTTCTCTTGTCTAGCTTCAAATTTTATGAAGACATTTCTTACTAAAATTTGCTCATCTGGAAATATTGTCGATATTTTGGTTATCAGGCTTTGGCTAGAGATTGTGAATTTAAATATTACAAATCCATGTCATCTTCTTCCCCTAGATACATTATGCTACTATTATCTTTGTCCATGTATATATTTACTTTCTCTTTGTTTGCCTGCATATTTCCTTCGATTTTACTTTTCACTATTTCATCCTCCTCATTTGTATGGAGGGAAGAATTGACTTTAGAAATCTTGCAACGCTTTCCTTTATTAGTATGTGGTTCAAATGAGACTTGGTGAGGACCTTAAATCTATTCTTGAGTTTAGTGTTTGTAGAAGGGGATGGACCAAATATCTTATTATTTTCTATTCTTCATTTGGAATTTTTTTGAAAGTGACATGGACTTATTTCATTTTGTTGTTTGGAAGGGTTTTGAGGGGAGTTAAGTTGACATTCCATGAAGAGATGACGATGTTCATGGAATTTAAAACATGTGAAAGAAATATGTTTGTAATTTATTGGTTGGATCCAATATTTGTCATCATGGATATGACATATTGAGGCATGAAAAAGCTTCTAAATATTCATGTAGATGCATATATCAGCATAGGAAGTATATCTACCCTATTTTGTGGCTTCAAAGAGCATTCCAAATGAATCTAGAGCATTTCTTATTTGTGTTATGATTTTAGATGCCCACAACTCTAGAGGCCATCAATATAATGTAAACCATACCAAGCCAGAGAGAAATCTTCCTTATTGGTGCAGAATCTCTTTGCCCACACTAATAGGTACAATAAGGAGAATTGAAAGCATAAATTCCATTCTACCAAAAAAATAAATAAATAAATTCCAACCTTGAAAATTGTTAAATATCGCAGTCAAAACACTGTTGAACCGAGTTTGGTTCTACCTTACCTTTTAGCAGCAAAATTTTTCTTATCCACCCCTCCAAAACTCGTTCCATGCACTTCATAAAAACTCATAGTGCAAATTATCTTCACATTCATTAATAAAATATCATATTACATATATACAGCAGTATTGTCTCAAGATAGGAAAACTATCTTGGACATAAAATCTATTGGTTGAGCGAATATCTCAACCACACACCAAACTAGGGAAACCACTCCTATAGAATAGGAACAGACTCTTTACATACAAAGTCACCACTGAGACAAGTAGGAATTAATATTCCAACACACCTCGTTAATCAGTACTTGTCTCGATATCAATCTACAAATCTAGTTGTGGTCAAACATAAAAGAATATGTTGATGTCTATATAAAGGAGCAACCATCCACCTTAATGCATGGGTACTAACCGCTGCAACCACCATTGTTGTAGGATTTCCTATGCACACATGGTTCTTTCAATCATTATAACTGCACTCTCGTACCTGTACCAATAAATCCCCCTCCAATATCATCACAGGTTTTATCGAATTACCTATAACCATGCTCTAGGTTTTATCGGATGACCCTCAACCATGCCTCCAAGGGCTCTCAGCCACCAAGGCAAAACGTAGCCACCAAGGCTGAACTCAGCCATGAAGGCTCAACTCAGCCACAAAGGCTCAACATAGCCACGAGGGCTCACCACAACTGCTTTGAGCCACAAATATGCCACTAAAGCACTCCAACCACTCTAGGCCACAAACCTACCACTAAGGCACTCCAACCATTCTAGGCTACAAACCTACCACTAGGGCACTCCAACCACTAAGGCTCACCAAAGACCTGAATAACCTAGGTCGAGGGTTTTCTTTCCTAACCCTAAACCATGCTAACATGAATCTCTATCCCACTTCACCCTTACATGTGGTTTCTCGCTTACTACAAACTGACATTGCAAATACAAAGTGG
This sequence comes from Pinus taeda, assembly GCA_000404065.3. Lineage (NCBI taxonomy): Eukaryota > Viridiplantae > Streptophyta > Pinopsida > Pinales > Pinaceae > Pinus > Pinus taeda. The sequence goes on from APFE030284124.1 coordinate 186,465, forward strand.
TTTTTAGATTACCACGAACTGTATGGGGATACACATGCCTCACAAGTCTTACAACACAACTCCAACTCTTGGAGTTACCAAGTACATACATTACAAATACCATTATAAAACATCCTAGACTTTCTTACTGATGTCTATGACATATACTATGAATCTGCTTTATTTGAACATACAATACTTTACCTTGCTTATCCATCTATCTTTTAATTTTTGATGTAGCTCCTTTGCCTCCTTTATAAATTGTTCATATTGTCGACAACATTGTCCAATAGTTATTTTGGATTTCCATATTTACATAGGTGCGATTTGCTAAAATAGCCAATTCTAACAAAATCATCACCCATTGAGCTGGCTAAACTCAATAAAAAAAAAACTTGAATAATCCAAAAAAATTACAATAATTCCATACACATACGCATACAAGGCAATCACTTTATAAAATCAGAGAAGGGGTCGTTCTAGCTCATTCTCAGCCTTTTGAAAAAAATTGTGATGCCCCTAAATCAAAGCTCATGCATGCACCGGCAGGTGTTGCTCTTCTGGCAGGAATAATAGTTATCACACACGGTAGTAGGCTTCATAGGGGATGGGGGAGAAGGCCGAGGGTTTGGAGGGTTGGAACCCTTCTTTATAGGGTATGATGCCTCCATCACTATACTGCACATTCTTGTTGAAGCCCCTTCAATGTTCCTCTGCAGTTTGATGAAACCCTTCTCTCCACAGCTCTTTCCCCAACAATTCTTCACAATCCAATAATCTTTGCCAGACACTGAACCATACCCTACCAAAGTCACATCGTGGTCTAGCTGAGTTCCACAGGTGCTTGTGAACATGCCAGATTCGTAAAATTCGAATGCCCTTCCACTGGCTTCGATGACCACTTTGGTCCACAAAGTTCAGGCAACCACCCACAATTTCTGTAACTCGAACTCACCTGCCCGACTTCCACTACCATGTAGACCAACAACTCTTCTTCTGTCAACTGTAAATGTGTTAGAAAACCTGCACAGATGAATCTAGCTAGTAAAGGTTGAACACACAACTTTGTAGAGCAAAAATACTAAAAGAAAATCGAAAGAAGAAAAGAATGATTCATTAGAAAATATGTTACAATGCTCATGATATAGCATTACTAGGTGAAGGTCCCAAGGTAATGCACTATAGTGGTGATCAATGAGAAGACTCAACACCTACAACAAGTTTCGGGGATAACTAGTCAATTGCGGAGTTAAAGAAGGAGCAAATCAAGGAGTAAATCAGGCAAAAGGAACCTTGCATGCAATCCCATGGTCTAACTAAGAGTCCGCATGTATGCGTGTAGTAGTTCCAACATGCAAAAGGAATATTGCATGCAGTCCCATGCTCTAACTAAGAGTCTGCATGTAGGTGTGTAGTAGTTCCAACACCCCCCATGAACACCACTATGGGGAAAAATAGAAAATGGGCCCTGGCAAATGAGGCCAAAGGTCACCCAAAATACAGTGCATCTTGTACTAAAATTGGGGAAAGAGGGAAAACCTCGTGGTAAAACCCCCCCCTCAAAATGCAATGTATTAAAAAGAAAAGAGGAAGAAAAGACAGTTGCTAAGCAACCATGTCCTTCACTCCAAGACGATCGGGCAAAAAGTGAAACTTCTTCTCCATGAATGTCATGGTGAAGATTTTTGTAGTTTGTTCTGCTGAAGGACAAAACTACAAATCAATGACTCGATCATGTACTAAGTCTCTGATGTAGTGCATACGAATCTCTATGTGCTTCGTCTGTTGTCGCTGTACTAGATCCATGCAAAATTTGAGAGTGCTCTAGTTGTCAAACCAGATGAAAATGGGCTGGTGGAACTAGACACCCAACTCAGTGAGGAAGTGTTGTAGCCATAGAGCCTGAATGGTGATGTTGACTACTCGTCTGTACTCAGCCTCAGCTGAAGAAAGAGCAATAGCAGCTTGCTTCTTGCCCAACCAACATATAGGGCCAGATCCTAGACTGAGTGAATATCAGGAGGTGGACTTGCGATCAATGTTGTCTCCCGCCCAATCAGAATCTATGAAGCCAAGGGGATTCAATGCAATGCCTGCTACATAGTGAATCCTGAAGGTGATGGTGCCCTGCACATATCGGAGGATGCGCTTGGCAACATTCCAGTGTAGCTCATGCAGCTCCAGCATGTATCTGGAAACTATACCTACTGCATATGAGAGATCTGGTCTAGAGTGGATGAGGTAAAATAAGCTCCCCACTAGCTGTTAATAGAGAGTGTTGTCAGCTAATGGAGTGTCACCTCCATCCTCAACTCGAACCCTAGAGAGAAAAGGAGTCGGTGCTGGCTTGTAGTCAGTCATGCGAAATCTCTCAAGGAGATCCCGTGCATACTTAGCCTAAGAGAGTTTGATGCCTGTGGCATTCTGGCTGATCTCAAGACCAAGAAAGAAGTGTAATGGACACATGTCCGTCATCAAGAAACTATTATGCAAGGCCCTCTTGACTGTAGCAATGGCTGAAACTGAGCTGCCAGTGATTAGAAGATCATCTATATACAAAACTAAGATAGGAAGAGAATCATGTGTCCTAAGCATGTAAACATTCGGATCAAACTTACATCTTTCAAAGTTTTGTGATAAGAGAAAAGAATCCATCTTCGCGTACTAAGCTCTCGGGGCTTGCTTAAGGTCGTAGAAAGATTTCTTCAGTCTGCAGAGCAAAGATGAATCCTGAATGAAACCATGTGGCTGCTCCATGTAGATCTCCTCAAATAGGTCTCCGTGAAGAAAGACATTCTTCACATCCATCTGATGTACTTCCCACCGGTGGGCAGCCGCAATGGCAAGTGTAAGGCGTATCGAATCCATCTTTTCTACTGGAGCAAAGGTCTCATCATAAACAATGCCATGCACTTGTTGGAAGCCTTTGGCTACTAGCCTTGCTTTCCGTTTAGTGATTTGCCCATCTACAGCACTCTTGGTCCTGTAGACCCATTTGCATCGGACAAGTTTCCTTCCTGAAGGAAGGGGGACCAGATCCAAAGTCTGGTTCTCGAGGAGGGAGTTATACTCCTCCTCCATGGTGGACTCCCAAGATGGATGCCCAACAGCCTCAGCATAAGACTGTGGATCAGAAGACTGAACCAAATGGCAATGTCAGGAGGGCGATGGTTCAGTGGCAGTGATGACAAGAGGAGGCTCAATAAACTCTGAGCTAGTCCTCTGCAGATCAGAATTATCCCCCACAAGACCATTTCTACTAGCTGGTTGGTCTTATGCATATATCTCACGTAAGCTCCTTGTTCTCTGATTTATGACAGGGGAATATGATTCACTGCTAGAAGCTCGATCTAGGCTTGGATGTGGATCATCATTTGCATGCACTAGATTTGTATCTGAAGACTCTGTCTCTGCATCTACATGCTCTTCCTCGGCATTTTCATGATCTCTATCTGCATCTGAGTGCATTGAGTCATGATCTCGAACATGAGGTAGATAAAAAGTTTCTGCATGCAGCGATTGAGGTGCATGCGAGAGACTTTCCTCACATTTGACACTTCGCTCAATGATGAGCTTGTCCGTAGAGGGAATCAGGAATTGATATCCCTTCACACCATTAGGGTATCCAACAAAGATGCACTCAATGCTCTGTGGATCAAGAGCTTTCCTCTTTCCAGAGGGGATCCGGACCCATGCTTGAGAGCTGAAAACATGGAGGTGAGTGACCTCTGGTTTAGTTCCGTTCCAAGCCTCAAAGGGGGTTTGATCCTTGACATACCTATGAGGAGATCTATTCAGGATGTAGTTAGCACAATTAAGTGCTTCGGGCCAGAGCTTATGAGGCAGTGACTTGGCATGCAACATGCAGGAAGCCATCTCTTTGAGAGATCGGTTCTTTCCCTCAACAACTTCGTTCTGCTACTGACTGTATGGAACTATGTACTACAACTGTATGGCGGACTGAAGGCAAAGGTTCCGAAGTGTTGTGTTAACATATTCCCCACCATTGTCTGTACTGAGGGCTTTGATCTTTCTCTCTGACTGTGTCTCAACTAGTGCTTTTAAATCTTCAAAGTGCTCAAAAACTTTAGATTTGTTCCTGTGAGAAGATACACCCAAGTATACCGTGAGAAATCATCAATAAATGTAAGCACATACCTTGCTTTGTTCATGGAAGGATGAGGAAAAGGCCCGATGAGATCACTATGGATCAGATCTAGAGGAGAGGATGCAGTGTGAGTCTTGTCGATGTCAAACTTTTCTCTGGGATGTTTGCCAAGAACACACCCTTCACAAAATCCTTTGGAGAAACTGATATTTGGCAAGCCTTCCACCATATCATTCTTGCTTAGCTGCTTCATATACCTGTAATTTAAGTGACCAAACCTCTCGTGCGGAAGCCTACTACTATCATGAGCATGTGTAAGCAATAAGGAGGATTCAGATTCAATAAATTCAGAAAATGTATACAGTCTGGCTCCATTGTTTACCTCACCAATTGCAATTTTGGCGCTGCTACGTAGATCATATATGTTCGTTGCATCTGGAGTGAATTCCACTCTTTTTCTAATGCTGGAATGAGTGATGTGATAAACTAAAGGCAGGTTTACCGAAAGTTTTGGAACATGAAGTACATCTTCAAAGCTTCCGTGTAAAAGTTCCACTCTACCTTTTCCATTGACCTCAATAGGTGAGTCATGTCCCATGAAGATGGGAGGTCCTTTGCATGCATCCAAAGAGGAATAGACTTCCTTTGCAGTAGCGATATGATGTTATGCACCAAAATCTATAATCCATGCATCAGGAGAAGAATTAATTGCAACTAAAGCATGAAAATTGTTACCTTTCCCGTGTGGCGGATCCTCAGTTTTCTTCTTGCCACCCTGAGGGATGTGGTCCCCAAGGTTGTGATTCTGAAGGATTTCTACAATTTGGTCAATTTGTTTATTCATGCAAAAAGATTCTAGATGGAGTCCTCTTTGACAGTAGGTGCATCTGTTTCCTTTCTTCCCTTTCTCATTTCTCGAGCCGGAGGAGTCATTGAAGGGCTTGGTGTACCCTTCTTTCTTTGGATGGGAATGTTCTTTTCCATTGTCTTTTTGCTACTAACTTTTCTGATTTGAATCAGATCTATGATTTTTATTGTGGTTTCCATCATGCACAGCAAGTGCATGCGCTTTTGGAGGTTTTAATTTCCCCATACCAATGAGTTTATCTTGCTAAAAAATAAGGGACTCCATAAATTCTTTAAGAGAAGGCATAGTGTAGGATTTACCTATTGCGAGCGTTACTGAATGAAATGTAGACACAAAGACGGATTATTTTGGTCCGAGCTTTGATATAATGGAGAGAATTTAGTGCTCTCCTCCTTGGATTTGTCAATTCCACAACCCTTGAGTTGCAGCAATAGATCATTATATTTGGTGAAGAAGTCTTCAATTCTGTCATAGTTTTGTGGATCCAATGACAGAAGCTCCACTTCGAGCAGATGTCCTTTCATCTCATCCTGTTTCCCGTAGAGATCTTCAATCTTTTTCCGAATCTCATTGGGAGTATTGCAAGCAGATAGATGAAACTGTAACTCTAGAGAGATGCACATGCATATGGATCCATGGGCCTCATCCATACGGTTGAGGTACTTGGATTTCTCTATGGCTGAAGTGCATTCCACTTCTGTAGCCATGGTAATCCTGTACAACCCTTTATGATGAAGGTGTCGAGCCATTTGGTACTTCCATTCGTGATAGTTGTACAGTGTTAGGATCGATGCTTTGGGAAACTCCATTTTTCTGTCAATCTTCGATCTCCAAGTTGTAATACCTGCAAAATAAAGTACTGGTGTGCCTTTTATCTAGCAACCTGTGGGCTCTGATACCATGTAAATGTGTTAGAAAACATGCACAGATGAATTTAGCCAGTAAAGGTTGAACACACAGCTTTGCAGAGCAAAAATACTAAAAGAAAATTGAAAGAAGAAAAGAATGATTCGTTAAAAAATATGTTACAATGCTCATGATATAGCATTACTGGGTGAAGATCCCAAGGTAATGCACTATAGTGGTGATCAATGAGAAAACTCAATACCTACAACAAGTTCCAGAGGTAACTAGTTAGTTGTGGAGTTAAAGAAGGAGCAAATTAAGGAGTAAATCATGCAAAAGGAATCTTGCATGCAATCCCATGGTCTAACTAAGAGTTCGCATGTAGGTGTGTAGTAGTTCCAACATGCAAAAGGAATCTTGCATGCAGTCCCATGATCTAACTAAGAGTCTGCAAGTAGGTGTGTAGTAGTTCCAACATCAACAACGCATCAGTTCATTCCATGATTGCCTCCTCCAATCAACAATGTGCCACACACGTTGCTACTACAATGCTATCATGGTGGGATTTCACACATCCACCGCTGAAGACAATCTGCGCGACTACACAGGAAATCGGGTTCACCAAGATTTCATCTCAGATATGCTGCCTAGTGTCACCATGGCCTCTTGTAATTCCTTCATATGTGACATCCTCAGGATGAGAGTCCTCATCTATGTCATGTCACCTACTAGGCCATCTGTAATATGGTCCTTCGAGCACTCTAGTGCTAACCATTTAAGGTGCTTCGAAGGGTGTAGATCCTGGAAGTCAGCACGAGCACGACTTCCCATTGGATCATGCAGAAGTTTTCTATGTGGTGGTGTTGCTTGTGGCCAGGTTTTCCAGCATCTTTCCATTTTCAGATATTGTAGCGATGTCAACGCAGAGATCCCACAAGGCATGCACTTCAACTATTGAATCTGACAGCTTCTTCAAACATGTTACTGAATCTGGCAGCTTCTCGATGGGGAGTGTGATTGGCTGTCCCTTGCTCTCAAAGTAATAAGAGCCGCCATGGTGGGCATCACTACACCATCACATTGGCAGCCGACTTTAGAGAAGACTGCTGCGAAGGTGAGGGTTTTGGCGAGCACCATGGTTCTCCTTGTGCCACTACTCAGCCCAGAGCTTGCTCATCTCCTCGGCCTCCCAAACTACACCACTGAAAGCCTTCACAAACGCAGACATCAGAGATCTATCCAAATCCAAATCTTAAGTCTCTTGACAATTGACAAACTAAACACTAAAAAAAAAAATTACTCTTCTATTTCCTCAACCTAGGAAGGGTCAAGCCCTCAGAGCTCCAATACCATGACTTGGGGGCTTGTTTTAGTCTATACAAAGCTTTCTTCAACCTACAAACTAAATGTTCTTCACCCTGTTTGACAAACCCCTCATGTTGCACTAGGTAGAGTTCTTCTTTTAAGTCCCCATTTAAAAATGCAGATTTAACATCTACTTGGTGAATCATCCAATAGTGTTTGGTAGCTAAAGCAATTATAACTCTGATTATGTTTAGTGCAAAGTCACAACTGAGACAAATAAGAATTAATATTCAAACAAAACTTTCCAAAAAAAATGTAATCTTACATTTACCACATGTTTGGTGGTTTTCAACCAAGAAAGTGGAAACTCTTTTCTAATTTGCCGTGACTGTTCCGTGCCACATAAAAGATCCAAGCTTTTGACTTTAGTGTGTACTTGTTCCTTACTCCACATTGTCAGCTTTCTTTCTGTGCCCATCTTCTGGTTGGTCGTGCAATTCATTCGGTTTGCTTTGTCAAAGTTTGAATACCATGAAGAAGTTTTTTCTTTGGGATTAACACAACCCTCTCGTCCTGCAACAACGTTACTGTGGGAGGGAGCTTCACCCCCTGTGACAGGGATAGTGGATGCGTGCATTTTTTCATGGAAGCTGTACTAACCCTAGTTGCAGAGTGGCTGCTCGAAGACAACTAATCTACAAGTTGTTCTGTTATTCAATTCTTGTAATAGTAAAAGGAGTGATTCCAAGCGCTAATTATCTTTCAGAATATTTCAGATCCTTAGTTTAGCCCATTTTAATTAACCAAAGTACAGTTGTAAAAGCATAAGGAACGGTCCAAAATAACGCTAGGCTATCACGGATGCCAACTACTGTATACAAATATTTTGTTTAGTCTCCCTCTTAGAAAAAGATACGGATAAGCTCGATAAAGGGGCCCCAACTCTTCTTCGCATATTCTCGTTTTATCCTCCGGTGAGGGAAACGAGGTCTTACAGGAGAAAAAGAGGGTATAAGGTTATCGGGCTTATCTGATTCCAGTAGGCGAGTATAGCTTTCTTCGGCACGAAACGTGAAATTACCAATATGTGTCCGTTGCTCAATATTTTGGTGGGCAAGGATTTTCCTCCCAGATTGGTTTCCAATTGCAGTGAAAAAATGAGCCCGTTTCGAAATTGTTATCTGACAAATATTTTACGTTAGGTTGGGCAACAAACTCTGCAGGATTTGATCTTTCTATGAACGTGGCCGTAACCCCAGATTTATAAGAGGAGAATGATTTTAGAGCTCGCCACCGATAAGCTACCTGCGGTGCACCTGTCATATAAAAGACAACAAGAGGCGACGAGTGAAAGAATGATGGTTGTTCTTCTTGGGTTGCTCTTCTTATTCATAACCCTAGTCGGTGTCGCTGCAGTTGTTCCGTGGGACTATATTTGGAGGTCATGCCAGAATCACATGGCCACCAGAATGGCTAATACTGGGATGACAGAGGAGTCCATAGAGGCGCTCCCATCAATAATCTATGAAAAATCGATCCAACAGCTTCCAGGGACATCGATTGCAACGGGTTGCCCTATCTGCCTGGTCGAATTCGCAGAAGGTGAAGTTGTACGAGTGTTGCCAAACTGCAACCATTCTTTTCACATGGAGTGTATAGACAAATGGCTTCGTTCTCACTCCTCCTGTCCTCCATGTAGACGTTGTCTTCGTTTTTGTGGCCATAAAAAGATGGCAAATGACGCACAGCCCAGCAAATCCAACGCCCATGAAGGGCAGATTCACCAACCAAGAAAATCTCAGGAGTATGGAGGAATCTTTGACATTGAGTCTGGAATTAAGCATTAGATATGTTGTTGGCCACATGAACCAAAAGGAGTGAATAGGGCCATTAATGAAATGTTTGGAGTGTGTGAGATGTGTTGTACCAAAGTTGTGATGTGTTCATAATATTGGTTACAGGAGTAATGTTATTAGGTGCATACATTCATTGTCGGTGGTGGAATGTAGAGACAGGAAAGTTGTGAAACTCTTTTAGATGCCTCTATTTGAATGGAGGAACTTGTATCCCTGGATCTTTAGGAAATATTTTGATACTGTGCTGTAAAATGTTATAAACACCCCTATTGATATGACGCATTTGTCTTTGGCCGTGATATCTCCAGTATTTTTGTGACTTTTCTTGTTATCTTTACATGGTATCCAATTCAAACATATCACGTAGAGAAGTAAAGTGTGTTGCCATGGTGTGTTGTTGCTAAGTCGTTTGATCCAACATTGCGTCGGAATATCTTCCATAGAGCTGTAAAGCTTGCTGCTACAGTTTGTTGATACTAAGTGGGTTGCACATGTTGCACATATGTGCAATCTTTCTCGTGGGCTTCTCAAAGATGCAGTGGAGAGCTCAATTCTTTTCTCGGTGATGTTGGTTGGTTTTGGAAAACTTGTGATCTAAGAGTCAAGGAAGCATTCGATTTTGTTGAGGAATTTGTTTTTGTTTAGGAATTACCGTACTTCTATCTTGGGATCCTAAATGGGATCCTAATTACCAGTTTGGAATATCTAAGAGTTTTGGGGTAATAGAAAATTTTTATGGTATGTAAACCTATTTCACCTTTATGGAATTCTTAATTTCCATCCGGAGGATCCTAACTACAGGTTTGGAAAGTTGACCAACACCGCCAAATTTTGATGTAACTACAATTCTTTGAACATAGAGAGCCACTCCAGACCCTCACAAAGAATTTATCGTGTGGATTTCACATCCTATAACACACTCTCTTTATATTTCTACATGGTCAATATGTACGACTCAAAAAAAAAGGTATCAGAATTTAAACCTCCTTGCCCATGTATTTTTTTTTGGGGTTTTATCATTTAGCGCTCACATGACCAAAAAAAACCAGGTGATGGGCTTCTTATGTACATTCTTTCCTATAAATAATACCATCAGTTTTGAATACCAGTGGATACACAATGGTGCATTCATGTGATGAACTTCTTATGTACATGCTTTCATACAGATAATTCCATCAGTTTTCAATACTAGTGGAATTATATCATCAGTTTTGAATACTAGTGGATATACAACGGCGCATTCATGCATGTAATAACACTATCTCCAACCATCTCCTAACTGTCGTTATTTATACTTCTGAAGGAAAAAAAATTATGTGACACCCACCCGTGATTCAATTTTTTTGATGGTACACAATTTTGGTGCTTCATGCTTATTATGGCTCATGCGATGTTTTTAACAAAAAGATATGAGAATCTTGTAGTTTTCATTATTGTTTTATGTTTTTAAACTGTGGGATTTTCTGTGATTTTAGTCTTTTCAATGAATTCATTTTTAAACAATGGGATTTTTCTGTGATTTTAGTCCTTTCAATCAATTCATTCGCTAAAGAGGTGATCTGTAGCCTTTCAAAATTCAAAGTGGAACGAAGTATCTTTTCAGGTTTTTTCAAAGCTTCTTGAATATATTATACCCAAGTGGTGGAAGGAAACCTCTAGAGCCTTTCAAAGTGGAATGTAGTATCTTTTGAAGGTATTCAATTGCGTGTTACACAATATGATAAAAACATATTACCTATGTTTACCTTTTATCAGACAAAGAATAAAAATAAGAATAAAATTTAAATTTTGTGAATACATAATCCCATAAATCCGTAAAACAACCCAGAACTGGAACATAAAGTCACGCCCCTTGAGGTAAGAAACTGTTCCATTATATCCTCGACGTAATGAAGATACAATTTGAAAGCAAATCTGATTGTGGATAACGAAATTGCATATACTACATTCGTGGAAATATGACATTATTGATAGAAAATAATACATGGCATTGAATCTTATGGGCCGCGGACTTTGGTGTAAGTTATCTGTTAGATGATGTTTTCAATACGGTTTTGTGTGCCTTTATTGGGGTTTCGCTTTCATTTTCATTTTCAATTTTAATTTTAATTTTAATGCTGAAGGAATCGATTGTAATGATGCGGAAGGAAATATGTTTTAAAATAAAGTTATAATAATATATAATATATATAGTGTTAAGGCGTTTTATAGCTTAATATGAGAAGGGAAGATATTGTTATTTAATATAACATTTCATTACTGCATTATTAAAAAATATATCCTTTTAAACATAACACTTTAAATTTGTATTTATATTTTAATTTAGTTTAAAAAGATTAAATCAACAAATAAATAAGTGCACTTTGAATTCACATTAATACCATAGTCAATCAATGGGATAATTAAAGGAATGAATTATTTTCGATGAGTTAATGTGAATGCAAAGATGACGGCGAGCACGTACTGGATTTTTCCACCAAATAAGTCATAGGTAGGACTTTTTAACAAGTTCATGTTCTTGGGTTTGGGCATACAGAAGTGGTGAAGAAAGTGCTGGAATTCAGAGGCACAACAAAACAATTAAATACATAGCAGAATATCAAGCACATATGACACAGTATTTAACGTGGTTCACCCAACCAATCTGGCCTACATCCACCAAACATAGGCATCAGGAATTTATTAAATAAACAGGAGAGTACATCAAGAAATCCTCACAAAACTCTCACACTCTTAGCAAACCATCCGAATGGTTGCCTGTTATATAGCATAGAGAATCTAACAGCCTCATTAACTCACTCACATCAAATATAGGAGGCATTAACTCCCTCCCAACAACCTGGAGCTAATCTAGGAACTGATTTTCTATTGTTGTCATCAGCTGAGATTTTTCCTATTTTGCTCCAAACAGAAAATCTCAACAATCTCCACCTTGACAACAATTCGCGTGATGCCCTGTTATTATTATTTTATCTTTTCTGCAAGCCAAGAGGAGCCAAACGCCAGCGTAGCTTCTCCAACAAAACTGGTTTCATGAACATGTCTTCACAGTTCTCCTTTGTATGCACCTTTTCAAGAGAGACTCCCCTTTCAGTGATAACGTGTCTTACAAAATGGTACTTAATTGGAATATGCTTTGATTTACTATGATAGGCCGGATTCTTAGCCAAATGTATTGCACTTTGACTATCACAAAGTAACCTGATGTTGTCCTATAACCTACCAAACTCACCAAGCAAACCTTTCAACCAAACCGCCTCTTTGCAAGCATGAGAAGCAGCAATGTATTCTGCTTCAGTAGTGGACAAAGCAACAATGTTCTGTAGCTTTGACATCCAGCTGATAGCTCCACCTGCAAGAGTAAAGACGTATCCTGAAGTTGACCTTCTCTTATCCAAATCACCTGCAAAATCGGAATCAACATATCCGCAAACAAATTCACTACTCTTATTGTAAGAAATACAATAAGTACTTGTGCCTCTCAAGTACCGAAGCACCCATTTCACTGCTGACCAGTGTTCTTTACCCGAATTTGCCATGTACCTGCTGACAACCCCAACTGCATGTGAAATATCTGGTCGAGTACAAACCATCGCATACATTAAACACCTTACTACATTGGCATATGGAATTCGAGACATATAATCCTTTTGTTCATCTGTATTAGGACATAAACTCGAAGAAATCTTAAAATGGGAAGCTAAAGGGACTGAAACAGGCTTCACATTATCCATACCAAACCTCAAAAGTATTTTCTCAATATACTTTTTTTGTGATAGCCATAGCTTACCATTGCAACTGTCTCTAAAAATCTTCGTGCCCAAAATCTGTCTTTCTGCTCCTAGATCTTTCATATCAAATGTCCTTGCCATCTGAGCCTTCAACCTGTTGATTTGTTCTATGCTTTTGCTTGCTAAAAGCATATCGTCAACATACAATACCAAGAAAATGAATATGACATTATTCAACTGTTTAAAATAAACACAATGATCATATTCACTTCTAACATATTTCTGACTCAACATGAAAGAATCAAACTTCTTATACCACTGCCGAGGCGACTGCTTCAGGCCCCATATAATGACTTCTTGAGCCTGCAGACAAATTTCTCTTTGTGATGCTGAACAAACCCCCGATTGTTCCATATATATTTCCTCATCTAAATCACCATGTAGAAATGCAGTCTTAACATCTAACTGCTGCAACTCTAAATCAAACAAAGCCACTAATGCTAACACAATTCTAATTGAAACAATTTTAACCACTGCCGAAAAAATCTCATGAAAGTCAATACCGGCTTTCTGAGAAAACCCTTTTGCAACCAGTCGCGCTTTGTACCTTTCTTCAGTATCATTCACACCTCGTTTCAGCTTGAAGACCCATTTACATATTATAGTTTTCCTGCCTTTCGGAAGCTCCACCAGATCCCATGTGCCGTTTTTACTCAAGCCCATCATTTCGTCCTTCATGGCTGCTTTCCACTCGTCACTCTTCGAACCTTCTATTGCTTCCTGATAGCACAGAGGTTCATTGTCATTAGTAGTAAATGCAACAGAAGTGACATAATCATCATACCTTCTTGGTGGCCGTTTGATTCTGGTCGACCTCCTTAAGGGTGTTTTTGGCACTTTCTCGATTGGTTGACTACCACCTGTACGAACTTCTTGCCGATTAGTATCTGAGACCTGTTCATGATCTAAACCTGAACCCTGTTCATGTTCTGATTCTAAAACTTGTTCATGACTAGTATCTGAACTACGGTCATCATGACTATCGTTAGAAATGCTATCAAACTGAATGTGCTGAAAGTCAGATACATCATCCTGTTTCAATCTACTATCTACATCTAATTGTACAAGAGAGGATTCATTAAACTTTACATCTCTGTTGATGATGATTTTGCGGGTAGTAGGATCCCACAATCTATATCCCTTTGTTCTAACACCATACCCAACAAAGATATATCTTTTAGACTTTGGATCTAACTTAGTTCGCTGATGTTTAGGCACTAGAGCATATGCATCACAACCAAACACTCTGAGTTTAGAATAGTCACAAGGGTGTCCTTTCCATACCTCTTGCGGAATCTTGCAGTCTATCGCCGTCGATGGAGATCGGTTTATCACATAACAAGCTGTTGCCACCGCTTCCGTCCACAACTCCTTCTGCAACCTGACGATACTCATCATACTCCTTGCTCTCTCTAGAGGAGTCCTGTTCATGCGTTCAACAACTCTATTTTGTTGAGGCGTATAAACCGTGGTCTTATGCCTCTCGATCCCTGCATCCTTGCAATAGCTGTCAAACTCCTTGGAAGTAAACTCACCACCATTGTCAGTTCATAAACATTTTATTGTTCTACCAGTGTTGTTTTCTACCAATGCTCTAAACTGCTTAAAAACTGAAAAAACATCAGACTTTCTTTTCAACATGTAGACCCAAACCTTCCTCGAAAAGTCATCAATGAATGATACAAAATAAGACGAACCACCATATGAAGTTGTAGGGGCTGGTCCCCAAGCATCTGAATGGATATAATCAAGTATGCCTTTACTATTATGTTTGCCTGTTTTAAACTTTTGTTTACTTTGTTTTCCAAATAGACAATGCTTACAGAAATCTAATTTTCCGGACTTCAAATTTGGAAGTAACTTGCGATCAGCCAAAATTTTCAACCCTCTCTCACTCATATGCCCCAATATTTGATGCCATAAGTGAATGGAATTACTGTCATGTTCAAACACAGTAGACACAAAAGTTGACCTTGTACCTCCTTCTAACTGAAATAGATTTCCTACTTTCTTAGCTTTCATAACTAGTAAAATGCCTCTGTAAATTTTCATTACTCCACCTTGAATTACAGTTTTATATCCATTTGAATCAAGTGCTCCTAATGAAATCAAATTTTTTCTTAAATCTGGTACATGCTTCACATCAGTTAATATTTTAGTTGTCCCATCAAACATTTGCAGTTGTATACTCCCAATCCCCACAATATTACATGTTACATCATTACCCATGTACACAACTCCATCATTAATTGATTTATATTCCTTAAACCATTATTTATGGATACACATGTGGTTTGATGCACCGGAATCTAATAACCAATGTTGACCATGATTTGACACATTAACTGATAATACTTCATCACTCATACCTGAACCCAATGTCAAACCTGTATCTGTCGTATTTGCCTCCTTCTTCTCTGTCAAAGACTCTGCTTTTGAAGTTTGCTGCTATCGCTTCCAACATTCCTTCTTTAAATGTCCTGATTTGCCACAAAACCAGCACTTTAGCTTACTCTTCTTCCCTTTCGACTTTGAACATGAGTCGCTCGGCTTCCTGGGGCGTCTTTCTTTCGAACGACCTCAAACCATCATAGCTTCTGATGTAGAGGTTTCGGAATGCAACTTATTCCTTGTTTCTTCCGATAATAAGGATGCAACTACATCATCAAACTCAATAGTTTCTGATGAACTAAGACTTATAGAAGTAACAAAATGATCCCATGATTCGGGCAACGAGCACAATAAAGTAATAGCTTTATCCTCAAATGGAATTTTTACTTCTATACTTTGTAATTGCACAAGAAGAGTATTAAAAGCATTTAAATGATCAACAATCGATGTACCTTCCTTCATTCGCAAACCATACAACTGTCGCTTCAGGAGAATCCTATTGGTTAAGGATTTGGTCATGTACAGTTTCTCTAGTTTCGTCCACAAACCAGCAGCTGTTGTCTCCGACACAATATTAAACAGGTTATCATCAGCTAGACACAGTCGAATAGCACTAATCGCTCTTTCATCCATCTCGGCCCACTCACTATCTGTGATGTTGTAAGGTTGTTTGGCCTTGCCCAACAACGCCTTTGCCACGCCATGTTGGACAAGTAAATCATGCATTTTCACCTTCCATATCTCAAAATTATTCTTGCCATTAAACTTCTCAATTTCAAACCAGGCACTTTGAGTTTTCGCCATTTGTATCAACAAAAAACACAATAATCTCCAATATCCAACCAGCAATTTAAAAAAAAATTACCTATGCCTTTAAAAAAAAAATATCTGTCGTTTGGACTTCACAAAAAAATTTCTGCCTATGCCTTAGTGTTTAATCTACACGCTTTAATCTCCGACATCCATCGTGTCTCTCTTAATTTTTCAGGTTGTGTGCACGCATATATTTCATTGTCAATGCGTTGCTTGCCTATTCCCAATGTAAATATTTCATTGATTAAGACCATTAATCAACAATATGTGACAACATCTTATACTCGTACAATAAAAGCATGAACGATTTTTCTGCTATCCTTGACAAAGAGCATCTTGCACTCTCAAAACTGCCGCAGGTATTGTTTGCATTGGTTATCCAAACAAGAAGTCTACGTTCAACTTGTTCACGGGGAACCTTTGGATTAGAATTTGGAGCAATAAAATCTTACAGCGGAAAAGAAGATTCTAGTTGAATTTCTTCAAAGAAAAACAGTAACATTCTGTTTAAAATCAGAATCATGGATTTATTTCCACCCCCTCACTCCCCTAACAGATGCAGAGATCAGATTCTTAGGACGCTCTTATGCGTAGGTAACACAGTGTACCCAAATAATACAGAGTGTGTATCCAATCGTCTACATTCTATTCATGAATTAGCATAGAACATGGCACTGGCAATAACAAGTAATGCTTTCAAAGCTTGATTAGGAGTAGAAAATAATGCGTCCAAACTCGACTTGCCACATTGTTTGGGAATGCATCTGTTTCTCAGTTTTAAGGTTAAACCTCATGCTGTAATATAAACCAGCCTTGTAATATAGAGCTATCACAAATTATACATTCGAGCTCGACTTACCACATTGCGAGATAGTGCGTCTGGTTGGTTTTCGAAATCAACTACTTGTGTCTTCCACCAGCAATCCACGCTTTGAGACATACCATTCAGGCGCACCAGGTAAACGCACCAGGTATCACCGCAGCACCACACAACAACCCTCAGCACAGTCCGCCAATGCTAACAGTGAACAACGCTCTAACGCATTCACATGCCCGCACCAACACAGGGTATACACATCAGTCACACACGCACCTCCAACATGCTCTGATACCAATTGCTGGAATTCAGAGGCACAACAAATCAATTAAACACACAGCAGAATATCAAGCACATATGACATAATATTTTACGTGGTTCACCCAACCAATCTGGGCTACATCCACCAAACATAGGCATCATGTATTTATTAAATAAACAGGGGATTACATCAAGAAATCCTCACAAAACTCTCACACTCTTAGCAACCCATCCGAATGGTTGCCTGTTATATAGCATAGAGAAGTTAACAGCCTCATTAACTCACTCACATCAAATATAGGAGGCATTAACTCCCTCCCAACAACCTGGAGTTAATCTAGGAACTGATTTTCTATTGTTGTCATCAGCTAAGATTTTTCCTATTTTGCTCCAAACAAAAAATCTCAACAGAAAGCTTCCATTTTCTTTTTGTTGTAGATATGATTTCAAATACGATGCATTGTCCTTGACCAATTCTACTCACACGTACATTAGTAAACCACATGAATAATAGTTTAACATGCATTGTAAATAGAATACATCCACAATTTTTTGTTATGAATTATTAACATGAAGTTAAAGAATTATTACTAAATGTACGCAAGACTCTCACTATATCTTTTGTAGGAAATCCTTGTGCTTTAAATGATGACGTGCGTACATTAAAATTGGAAGTGGAAGAAGGGATGTTGCTTGCATTATTGAAATTCACAATCATCGAGTTTCTCCATTCCACCATTATTTTCCATTTTGGACTTCACTATCGAGTTGCAATTATTAATGAGTGAAAAATATGATTTTGTTGCTTTCTTTTCGATGAGATAATATTTAGCTATTATATTTGTGGAGTTAAACAATTCGGAAAGCGGATAAAAGAATCGATGATTTCTTTAGGAATTGAATCGAATGATGGGAAAAAAATTCCACGAGACTTAGAATTGAATTACATGTAATAATGAAAAAAAACAATATCCTCACATGACTAGATGCAATTGCAAATTACTTCTATTTGAGTTTTGATGGTGTTTACAAGTTCAAGATTTGCTGCGAATTGTTATTTGCACATGGAGTTTTTTCTCTTTTAAATGTTATGTTATTATACAATATTTATTTTCATGTAATTATATTTAACTATATATATTGATTTCAATGCACATTTCAATTACTAATCATTGTATAGAGATTTAATTGATTAAAGTAAGGTGATACATTATGTAGGTCAATATAGGTTGAAGTTCATTAATTAATTTTAGGTTAATTATATTAACCAAATGCATTAATTTCAATGTATGATACTTTTAGATTGACTTTAGATATACATTGATATTTATAGGAATGATATGCATTGCTTTAATTGTTTTAGCATTATATTTTGTGAGAGTTGCGTTTATTTCGATATTTATTTATTTCATACAAGAATTGCTTACAATATATCCTTATATAGAGATTTGATTGACTAAAGTAGAGAGGAATATCATGTAGGTTAATATAGGTTGAAGTGGATGCAATAATTTGAAAATAGTGAAGTTAATGAGATGTATTGATTTCAATGTACATGTCAATTCATAGTCCCAATGCATATGTTTGATTAGATAAGTTAGGTTATTATATTATGTAGGTTAGTATATGTTGAAGTGGATATATCAATTTCAATCTATTAATATTAATCAACTGCACTTATTAGAGTATCCTTGTTTTAGATTTACTTTAATTGTATGTTATATTTTTATGAATTACATACATTGTTAATATTTTGTCACTAGATTTGGTCTATATCACATGTATCACTTGAAGTATAGTCCTATATGATGTATTTTATATGTTATCGAGAAATTAAGGAAACAAGCAAATTTAAATGATAGTTCATCTCATATATATGTACATAATTTTTCATCATGTTTAATTTTTTTACTATAGCTAGAACTAAAGAACAAAAAATGATATTGATCATTCTCAATAATACTCTTTATGCTTTAGATGAATTAAGGAAATTGATCAAATTCCAAAGATTAATATAATATTAGGCATATGCATATAAAAAATGTTGATAGGGTTCTGATATAATGTTAGTGTGTTCAGATGGAAATTTCGCGGTGAGTAGAACCTGACATAGGCTAGGGTTATGCAGTGACCTGTTCCACCTCACCTGCGTCCCGAACTAGCTTGTTTATCCTCCTGATGTTGTTTACTTTCCGATTGTCGTACACTTGCTCTTCCCATTTTCCCCATCCAACATCTGAGCATATTCCGTGAAGCCGTGTGTTGCACCCGCATCGCTTTCTTGTCTACAGTTGTTGGTCCCCTGTAGCGACAGTTACCGGATTACAGAGGCAGCTGGCATTATCCCCGAAGTAGTTATCGAGACGAAACTTCTAAACTATTCTGAAGACTCCCTTGAAGGCACTACCATTTTCAAAAGGTATACAAATATTCAGGGATTTTTCCTGTTTATAAGAGAACTAATAGAGGTTATAGCATCGATCCTATCGATCATGTGTCCTTCATGTTCGGTCATTAATCTTCAAGAAGCTCCGCCTTCCTGGCTATCGTTCGCCACTCCTTTGTCATCGCCGACTTCAGTGCAATTTGTGGCCTGGACATCGCTGCCTGCTCCTCTGGTTATCCTCCACTCTGGCCATCTGTGGGCTCTCATTATCCCTCACACTCACCCCTTGTTGTGCCCTTGAGCCATTTGGATCCCCATCTTGGCTCCGACGTCATATCCCCTATCTTGCAGTTTCATGGAAATTCCACCTCTCCCTGACTCTTTTCACTTCGTTCCTGACCTAAATCCTCCAAATCCTAACCCTAACCCTTCAAAACCTCCTTGCAACAAACCACAAGAGAACACATTTGTCATGCCTCAAAAATTTGGGAAGAGACATAGGTGTGTAAAATGAAAGGCATGGGAGGTTACCGTCAATTGGGAAGAGGATTTCCAGTGGGGTGAAGCTATGGACACGGCTGAGTGGGTCCCGATGGGAAAAGTCAGGGGAAAGAGGTACTCGGCGGTGAGACTAAAACAATGGGTTATGGAGATATGGGGAGAACACTTGGTAGATCTTCCATTTGTTCAAACATTCATTCGCGGCTGGCGCGTCGTACATTTTGCATGGGATGAACATACAAACTTGGTATTCTCCTCCTTTTGGCATATAGAACAGGCCCCTTTCATGTTACGATGATGGTGTCTACTTTTTGATCATAGTAGAGAGAAACTTGGGGCAGGGCCTTTGTGGGTGCACCTCCCTGAATTGATGCTACAATTTTGGTCTAAAGATATCCTCAGACGCATTGGGAACACCCTCAGCACCTTCCTAGAATATGACAAGTCGTATCTCACATCGGGGGTCATGGCATATGTAAGAATTTTGGTTCACTTAGATATCCGAGGGGGGTTGCAGGAGCAGATCACCCTGCAGTGGAGGAACTACACTCACATACAAATCCTCGACTGTTAGGTGGTACCATTAAAATGTAGGCTCTGTCACAAAGTGGTTCATCGCTACAAGGATTTCCCCTTGCTAAGGAGATCGAGGTCAGAGAATAAGGGGGAGACCGTTCCCTCAAAGCAATAGACATCAGCTAAACCATCCTCTCCAACTGAGGATTCAAAGCACTATGACCCTAAAGCTATTGGTACTAGCTCGACCCTGAAATCACCGAAGAATCGCGGAAGTGCACCTCTCGGGCCTCCCTCTCCACCTCTGACTAGGGCAAGGGTGGTTGCAGGCACTGCAAATTGTTTGAGTATATCTCTCTCTGAACCATCGTCTATTTATTTTTCACTTTCAACTATTAGTTTGTATAATTATGTGGGGTTACAGTGTAATGTTGGTATTCCTTCTCCCCCCAGACACCTTGCTTGTCCTCTGCACCCCCTCACCCCTATTTTTTCATCTACCACACCCTCCGTTTCAAAGATTGATTCAGCTAACATTGCTCCTGAATCTGCTTCCCTCCCTTAGAGATACCACCTCCACTCCCTTTCCTGCACCTAAGCCCGTGACACCATCAGCATTGGATTGGTTCCTTCCCCCATCCCTTTTAAGCTCCCTAGAGGTTGATCATCCTCCCTATCCAAAGCCAAACAACAGGCAGGGGAGGAGATCACTTTGTGGTGGCAATCTACATTTGATAGGTTCCTTAGATCACAGAACTCCCTAAGTGAGTCTTCCCCATGAAGTTGCCCTATTTCAATTGTAGTGGGATAGGTAGCCCTGATAAGAAGCTAGCTATGCGTAGGCTACTAAAATCAAAATCTATTAATGTAGTTTTCCTTCAAGAAACCTTGGGATCTATTGATGCCATTACTATCATCTTATAGTCCATGCTTCCAGGATGGGTCTTTCATGCCATCAACATTATTGGTCGATGAAGGGGTATTTCCTTGTGATATAAACCCCTCTCTATGAAGTTGAATAACATCTGGGGTAGTTATGGGTTCATTGGAGTAGACATATTCTCATCCGAGTTGGGCATAGAGATTAGGTTGATAATGTTTATGGGCCTTGTCACCATCGAGATGTCTTCTCGGAGAACCTTCTATCTTCAAAAATCCTGCAATTTGACAATATCATCTTGGGAGGGCATCTTAATTTCTCTTTGGGCTACTCGGAATCTTGGGGACACCATGCCCAGGTCAACCCCCTATCTGCCTTCTTTGAAAAAATCTTGGAGACCCACCGTTTCGTTAACATTCCCCCCACAATGTTGGTTTCGACCTTGAGAAATAAAAGATGTGGAGATTTTGGCCTTGCTAGAAGGCTTGATTAATTCATTATAAAGGAACAATTTCTGTAGGGTGGCTTCTCTTATCGACAATGATTAGGCTCAAGTGGATTGTCAGATCACTTGCCTATATATGTTGATATTAGGGTTGGCATAAGTAAGCCTAGAGCCCCCTTTAAATTTAACTCCTCCTAACTCAATACTGCCACCTACACTCAACTGGTCACAAACTTCTGGAACTCTCACCCTCCTATTGTTTGAGGGCACATAACTGAATGTTTTGTCAGCAATTTAAAGGAGCTAAAGAAGTTATAAAAAATATGGGCCCATAATAAGAGAATTCAAGAAGAACAAGATCTAAGAAACCTTGAATCTGAAATTGTTGATATGGAGTGATAATTGGGAGGGGTATTTATATATAGGCAACAAAAAGATAAGCTCACTGCCTTAGTATCTAAGAGGGGGAAGATTCTTAAGGAAAGAGAGGAAACCTAGAGACCAAGAAGTAGAGCAATATGGTTGTTGGAGGTGGATGATAACACTAAATTCTTCTACATGTTTCTGAATGGATGAAAGGCAATCAATACCATATGGAAATTGAAACATGAACATGGAATGAGGTGGATAATTTTCATCAATTATCCACTCTTTCCACCTCTCATTTCAAGAGAATCTATCTGGCACATCAGAATGCCACCATAGTTGAATTCATAAGAGTAGCACAACTCTTCCCTCGCTTCATTGAATGGGAGGATGCCATGGAGCTTAACAGAGAAGTTACTCTCATGGAACTTGAAGCTACCCTGAAATGGTTTACGAGGGACAAGAGCCCAGGGCCTAATGGATGGTCAGTGGAGTTGTTTTTGGTTCTTTTTTTAATTCTTGGAAATGACCTTCTCAAGGTCATGGAGGAATGCAGGATGTCTAGCCATATGCACGAGGCCATTAACTCGACATTCATTGCCCTCATTCCTAAATCTGACAACCCATCCACTTTAAATGACTTTCGCCCCATCTCCCTATGTAACTACATATATAAATCAACTCAAAAATCATTGCAAATCCTCTCCGACCCATTCTCTCCACCCACATCTCCTCTGAACAATTTTATTTCCTTCAAGACTGCCAGATACATGAAGCGGTTGGCACAGCCTAGGAAGTATTACACTCTATCTAGATGAAGATTAAATGTATGATCCTCAAAGCTGATCTTTAAAAGGCTTTTAACCGAGTAAGCTAGCTATATATTAGAATGCTCCTTACACATTTAAGATTCCCTCATGGGTTCATCAAATGGATAATGTGTTGTATCTCAAATATCTCCTTTAGTGTTCCGATAAATGGAGCAACATCCCCTTTTTTCCATTCTAAAAGAGGCCTCAGACAAGGATGCCCTTTATCCCCGTTGCTTTTATCATTAGTTATGGAAGGGCTCAAGAGACTCATCAAAGATATGCACCTTAGAGGAAGGATCATGGCAATCAAGATCACGATCATGTGCATGATAATACATCTCCTCTTTATTGATGATGTGTTGATTTTCCTAAATGGTGCAATTGGAGATCTCACTACCTTATAGCAGACCATCACACTCTTCTAAATTACAACTGGTATGGTCATCAATAATTTGAAATCCACTCTCACTATAGCTGAATGCTCACATCATGAGGTACAATATGCTTTACATAGATTTCCTTCCACATTACTATAGTTGGATGAAGCTCTCAGATAACTGGGCTACATGTTGAAGCCACTTGGCTACAAAACAGCTAATTAGACATGGTTGATATCAAAGTTATAACGGAGGCTTAATATCTGGTATCACAAGTATCTCTTGAGGGCCAGAAGACTAGTTCTCATAAAATTTGTCCTAGAAGTCACCCTAGTTCATTGGGTGTCCCTAGAATGGATACCAAGAGGAATCCTTGCTAGAATAAAAAACCTATGTTGTAGGTTCCTTTGGAAAGGCAAACAAGAGGGGAGGATATTTGCATCGGCAAAATGGGATATGATCACTCTCCCAAAGCAATGGGGTGGTTAGGGGCTAAAAAAATTGGAAGACTTCTCCTCAGCACTGGCGGCCAAACTCGGATGGCAATTTATCACTTCACATAGCCTCTAGTCCAATGTGGCATCCTCCAAATATATGGAACATTTAAGCATAATGGATTGGTTGAGACAGACTTCCTAGAATAGAACCAGTATCTCGATCATCTGGAAAGAAGTTCTAAACTCCTTGCCACTAATTCGAGAAGGGCTCACTTGGAAAATCCAAGCTGGCTAATGTGTCTGCATTAGGATTGATCCATGGATTGGTTGTGGAAATACACACGAGTTACAAGATGAACTCAAGGAACATCTCAAAAACTCTAGGATCACACACATCAATCACATTGCAAACATAGAGAGATCCACATTTCTCCATCAAGCATGGAAATCCACACATAGTCTCCTCATATCTCCTCAATGGCATCAGTATTGGACATACTACATAGTGGCCTTAACAGTATCACATATTAGAATAACATAAGGGGGGGTGATATTATATGGGCACATGCTAAAAATGGTCAATACTGACCAAAACATGGATATCTATGTCTGGAAACTATACACAAACCTTCGCTAGTGGATACATGGTGGAAAGGGATGTGGAAGCTTAAAAGCCCCCCAGAACTAGACTACTTATGTGGTTAATCCTGAAGCTTAAAATCCCCACTGTAGATAATCTGATAAAGACATGATAGCATGGGCCCTTTAGATGTTGTTTATGCAAAGACAACATTGAATCGATCGATCACCTTTTTCTCTCCTATCCGATTGCTACTCTTCTCTAGACTTCTACACTTGAGAACATCCCTTCTCAGTGCTCTTGGAGAGGCTGGTCTATCAGAGAGGTGTGTAACATTTGGTGGTCATCGACATGCCCATTGAAAACCAAGAACCTAGCCCTCCTTATTTGCTGGGAAATTTGGATTGCAAGAAACCATCTCATACTTCATGATCTCTAGCCCTCCTTATTTCCTCGGGTATGATCTCTCTCCCACTCTCTCTCTCTGTGGATATTGTAAAACCCCCCATCGTAAATGTGCATATAAACAACATAATAGCAACATAAATATAATAAACATATCAGCCATAAAAATTGATATATCCATTGTACATTTGCGCATGAAAATCAAGGGAATGATTTTTTCATTAATAATGCAATGGACCAATATGTAATGGGACTACCACGTTCCGACAGAATATATATTAGTTGAGCCATTTATCTCTTCAGACAATCAGCCCTGTGTCATATTCCAAGCATGAATGTGGGACTCATAGAACACATCAAAAACACCAATCAATATGGATTCCGATGGAGTTCTCCACCTTCACCGTGAGGAATTTGAGTTCCTCCTAGTCTCTTAGGCTTTACAGTGCATCTGCGGTCTAATCCAAGGATTGCTAGGCCCTACACCAGTACATACTCTCCAGGGTTTATGGTGCATTCCATCCTACAATCACTAGGGCAAAGAGAGAGAAAATCCACCTCTTGGCTTTACCATATATCTTGTCATTCACCACCAAGGATTCCTAGGCCCACTGAGGCACACAATCTAGCTTTAACGCAACCCATGGTCTAGCACATGGGTTACTAGGACAATGGCTTCATGCATCCTTAGCCTCGTTCATCGACCACTATCATCATGTGTTTGTCAATTTGGAGATCCACCCCACTCAGTTTCGAATCCAATCTGGCCATCCCCCACCAAATGCATGAGAGAACACATCTCATTAATGCTATCAGTAAATGGTAAGGCTAGGCTAAAAATAATATCACACCTGCCAAAACCCATGCCATGGTAGAAAGGAAACACATGACATCCCATTCATGCCAAATCTAGCAAGGAAAATACACATGCAAGTTGATACCTGGAATGAAGCCTGTTGTAGCTCCTTGATCCTTTCTTCCTCTTGTCTTCTTTGCTTTTCTTACTCCAATTCCAAAGTGCTCCAAGAAAACTCTAAGTGTCGAAGAGTATGAGAGAGAGAGAGAGAGAATAATGAGAGAGCTCCAAAACTGAACTGACCAAGTCTTACCCACTGATCCTCAAAATCCTTTTTATTAACGAGGCCCCTATTTTCGTCATTTTCCATTATTTTCCTTCTATTTCCTCCTTGCGTGTAGCCTATGACCTTTCATCTTCCTTTTCTCCTAATTTCCATTATTTTCATAAATAAATGTTCCAAAAATTCCTTTTTGCATCTTTAATGCCTCATGCCTTTCCAAATCCTTAGCCTCTACCTTTGCCACTTTCCTTAGCCATAAACAACCAAATGAACACACACTAGGATGTCTTGCCCACCATTCAGCTTGGAGTATCTATCCCATCATTTGTGGTATTTATATATTTTTACATGGAATTTTCACAACTTGGGCTGTTACAAAACCCTTCCCCTTGGGGGAACACCATCCTTAGTGTTCAATGACATCTATAACCAACATGACTACTGAAAACAAAAGATACTTCCCATGGAGTTTTATAGCACAACTCATTGTAGTATTTACAGTGAGTGACACACTCAAAAGAAAAACAGAAAGACACCATGACCAGATAAAAACCATACCGCATATTGAACCTCTATAGCATAGCTCATTACAGTATTTACAATGATACACACATATACATATTTTCTTAACCAACAAATAAATGATACGATGTCATATCAATCAACAAGGGAATCCATAGGCTCACACATCCACCCTCAAAGTAATACCAGGATTCACCTCCTACCCAGGAAGTCCGAAATCCACTGAAAAGTCAAATTTGCATCCAATTTCTAACACTATAATCCTACTCCACTTTTTCTCTCAGCAAACATTTACTGTCTCATTGTCCTAGGGTGCACTCCCAATGCGCATCCAATTCCATCTGGCAATGCTAATGACCAAAACAAATCCATTTGTGACCTTCCCTTCTCTACTACATAGTCCCTTGGGAATCTGGTCACCTCTTTGGTGCAGTCACTCACCTATCAAGTTCCACTAGCACCCCCAACTTAGGCATTCCATCCCTTGGTAAGGCTTCCTCGCATATCAAGATTCAAAGACCAAGGCATATAGCTTCGTCAAAACTACCATAGTAGTCATAGCATGCTCATGGAAATTAATGGACACTATTGGGAACCACTGCCCCATAATGGTCGTGCACTTGAAGTGCTTTACCAACATATTGCTGGATGTTCCAATTTATTTTGTTCTTGCTGCGAATTTTCGTAGTCAATTTCAACCACCCAACTCGGCATGTTCATTCTTCCTGTACTAAGAACATAGCTTCCATTAGATTCAAAATAAATTGAAATAACTTCAAATCATACCTCGTTGGCAGTTTTTCAATAAGGTACACTTTGAATCTCGTTTCCTTCCTGTCACAAGAAGCTAAACTAGCATCTTTGACCAAATCAACATGTATAAAAATATCACATCAGGTTAGCTCGAAACACAACCATCATAGATCAAAATCATAAATCACATGTAATCATCACAAACTAGAATCATAGATCACATATAATCATCATATACCATAGTCATAAATCACATGCATAATAAAATTGAAATAAAATGATGATACTTATCCTTTTCTCAATCCTTAGCTTCTACCTTGATCTTTATTACATACGCACTTTGGCTCGATTTATACACCCAACAAACACCCAATGACTTCTCCTCAACCATGTGCATAGACACATAGTGTCCATCACATGCATACATCCACACCTGACACACAACACCATGCAATACATGCACCTACACTTGACGTACAATTCATACACCTACAAGTACTGTACAACACAGTGCATCATCTATACTCGATGTACAATACCACCCAATACATGTACCTATACAGAGTATGACAGAACAAATACACATGCCACAATATATGACTACGTGATTCACTTACATAATACTACATTCACTCAACACAACATGTATGACATGCACAAAAAACCACACATGCACTAGTACCATATGTACAACATGTACACAGTACCACATGTACACTGCACCACCTGCATAACATGTGCACAACATCACATGTACATGGCACCACCTGTATAATGTGTAAACAACGCCACATATACACTACACCACTATACAACATGTACACAATACCACACATAGAATGTGTACGTGACACCATATGTACATAGCATCACATGCACAACATGTACATAGCTTCACATGCTCATAACACCATACATACAACATGTACACGACACTACATTCTCACAACACCACTTGTACAATCATGCACACAACACCATATGTGCATAGCACAATATGTACAACATGCATGCAACACCATGTGTACATAGCACTGCATATCCAACATGTACATAACATCATCTGTAGACAACACTGGATATCCAACATGCACAGAGAACCATATGCACACATGCCGGATATACAACATGAAGATAATACAATATGTATACAACGCCCCATATGCAATATTCACACAACCCTATTTATACCATCATGTACATAACATTGCATAAATAACATGTACACATGCTATGTATACACAACACCACGAGCACAGACATCATAGATGCAACATGTACAACATATACAATGTATGCACAATAATAGTACCACACATCCAAGACCATATTCTTCTTACCAAGAAACCTTGCTTCCAGTATCTCATCCATGCTTATCCTAGCATACAGTAGACCACATTGATTTCACTTTGTTGATGTATCCTTTAATATTACCTGTCATAACATAAATGTAGGAATAATATAAGTATACAATACCAAATCATATCCACATGATACTGACCTCATATATTTGTCATGACTACTATTCCGAGTTGATTCTTCATAAGACCAAGAACCTCTTCATGTCTTTCTCTTGCATAAGCAATCATTCCTTCACAAGAATGATCCCTAACAACCCTGTAAAAAAGTAACATAGGTACATCGATACATACATACATGTATATTCATTAGGATAAAAAAATCATCACCCTTTTAGACAACGACATACATACATTCATGTATACGTATATAAACATCAACATAATCATGATCATAACATAATTACCAAAGAACATAAGCTCTAGGTTAAGAGAAAATTCTTTATTCATGCAAGGCATGCACAACATTGAGAACAATAGTTCCCAACATAGCCAAGGCATATGATGCCTCAAATTCATTTACTTTACCTTTTCTTGTTACCTTTCTCATGACGATATTGCTACCATCCATTTACCACAATGGACCTAGCCAGTCTAACCGATTGTCATACCCTTACCTTTCGTTGTGCTTACTCATGCATCACACTTCATCTGAATCTTAGATTACCTTTCGGGTGCCACACAGCTCTTCCTAAGCTCCATAAACTTTCCTCTTTCCCAACCAATTCCCAAGAATCCAAACATAAAAGGAAAGACAAGAAACAAACAAGAATAAGACCATAAAAACCAATAACAACATGACTCCGCAAACCAAGTGGTATGGAAATACAATAGACATAAAAAAAATATGCAAATCAAGCACAAGAAAATCACAAAATACCAAAACCACAAGACTAACAATAAACACCATGACTCAATCCCCATGGTTCCCAGGGAAAGCTCAACCCGTGCCTTCTTCAAGATTTCATGGAAACCTCTCTTGACATGCAACTCCCTACATCATGCTTCATTAACACATAATTGTTAGTGCATAAATAAACATAACACTGCCCTGGTTACTTCCTCTTGTTGTTTCAAGCACATTGCCTGCAACTGAACACATCCACGCCATTCCCCAATAAACTCCAACCCTTTAGTAGATCCATTTGTAGCTAAAGACTAGCTAATAAACCTATCAATTACATGTTCATGAATATAGTACATATCCACATAATTTCAAACAAAATCATGGTTAAGAATACTTTGTGCTTGCAAAGCACTCATTCATTTGAAATTAGGGTTTCAAAACACAGCCAAAGGAATTCTTGCCCGATTCCTTTCTTTTACCTTTTAACCTTGTTTGAATCGAAGCTTACTATGAGCTGTCACACCACCCAACTATTCGTTATATAGGCACATCAACTATTACCTTGTCATGCTAATATCAAGCATGTTACCCTGCAACTGCTAACACGTGTCAACCACATGTTCCGAATACCAAGACAATCATATCTATCAATTTGAAATCAACCTTTACTAAGAAGAACCATCATGTCATAATTGACAGTCAAATCATGGTCATTAGGCATAATGCCAAAACAATCACCTGCTACACTAAAGTACCTATCATTTGTCTTAACACATATGTAGTAATAGCATCGTCTTAAAACAAGATCATTGGATAACATACTCATATTATGAAATTCATCAAACATTCAACCAACTCACAAACATATGATGTTAAATAAATCAATTAGACGACATAATAGGCACCGAACACTCAAATAACAAATAAATGATGTAATCAACTATGAAACACCAAGTATAATACATAAGCAAACTCATACCTTAGTGTACCTTAGGGGAGGCTATCTTGTCTGCATTATCAATCTAATTGCTGAGATATAACTTTACAACACGTCAAGTCAAGCACTAATAAAATCATGATATCCATAAAAATATCTAATGAACATGTTCACATCGTAAACTCATGCACAATTATCATTCACACATGAAAAGTCAATCTAGATTAGTATGACACTAGCTCACAAATATGTTGGTTCTTACCTGAATATCACAACCATAACCATCTTCATATGTCAAACTAGGTTAACACAATACATATAACATCAATATCTTTAAGGCAATCAACATAACCATCACTCATATGATCAATCCAAATTATAACATCATTATCTCAATGAAATAACCATAATCACCAAGTTAATATTAGATAACAACAATAAGCTATATATCATGCTCATCAACAACATAAAACATAATCATCAAGCTAACTTTCACATAACAATCAACAAGCTAATCTATAACATAATCATCAGTATCATATAGCATAATCATTAGGTTATCTAATATAAAACAACAATAGCAATGCATACAACTACAAGTTACTATCATTCTTGACTATCTAACACATGTGCATATAACTACACTAAATAACCAACATCTATCATGAATGTAACCATAACATCAAAATACATGTACATAAACCCAATGCATATAAAAATCCTTAACTTAAATTCCTGCATGCTGAACATACAATACTTACATGATGATCTACTCTTACCCCAAAGTCCAGTGCTGCAAGCTCATTATGATGATCTACATCCCTTTTTCTATCTCAACTAGCTCATTGGCATCATAACAACCAATAGCATGATGATGACCTAAATTACATACAATTACTTCACAAGGCATGTTTGACCTACTATACATGCATAATCATAGCCATGACCATACATGCATAACAAAAACCCTTAATCCATTGTGGACATTGACACATGCAACCAACAATATGCATAAGCAATACCAAGTCAACTACACCTATGCATAAACTCAGGTAGTCAAACATAAGCGATCAATTATTGCAATCAACCTACAATATTGATATATGTAAACAAAATTAAAAAAAAAAAGCAACCTAACATACAAGGATGTAAGTAGGTATCAAGAAATAAATATGTAAGCGACATATAATTCATACACAGTCAATCACATGTTCTAAAAATCAAGACATCGTGTCTATTAATTTGAAATCAGCATTCACCAATACTAACAACCTATAAGCATACCCCCTTACTATATATGGTCCACACTAAGGTAGAAGGAGGAAGCTACTATAATGGTCTGATCTCAAATTGGAAATGGGATCTCCAAAGCTCTACTAAATTTTACCACACTTGAAAATAAATTTATTTTTATTTCTCATACATTTGTATGAGGCTAAGTAAAAAACATTGCACTTATTCCACTTGTAACATAATAACTAAAAACATGCCACTTTTCCATTTCCTTACATGCAACATTTCAAATTCCTTGCTTGCAATGTTTGAAATTCCCTACATGCAACTCTTCAAATTCATTGCATGCAATGTTTGAAATTCCCTACACGCAACTCTTCAAATTGTTTGCATGAAAATAGGCATAGATCAACTACATCCATATTATCATACCACAATACTATCCCATAAAAAAAATAACATTTTCTTCAAACAATTACCACGCTTTTACATTTTTCTTCAAACAACTACTATACTATTACATTTTCATGTAAGCTTTTCGTCAAACACTTTACATGCAAACTAATATAGAAAACTATTTGCATACCAGTAAGCATATATCAACTACAATAATACTATTACACATCAGTACTATCCCCAACCACATAAAACATACTTGTTGCGGCATTTTATCAAACAATTTGTATGAAATTAATCATTGAACCATTTAAGCATTTCATCAAACACTTTGCATGCAAACTAATATAACGAATGATTCAATGCATATATTCTAAAATGTAGTAGTAAAAATTATGGAAACTGGACCATATGATTACTGGTATTTTCCCTCACTATGGTTCAAGTTTCAACTTATGATTTCGTAGATGAAAAGTTATAACAAAAATAACAACATAATCATATTTCATGCACAATTTGAGGAGTATCTAGAAAGCTCTATTTCCACTGGTCAGGTATCCTAAACTATAGCGAATAAACGTCTGAAATTTTAATCAAAATATCAGTGGGATTTACCCTAATTGTGGAAAAAAATTCAGCTCCTAAGAGTGCCTAGAAGAAAATTTATAACAAAAATGTTAGCGCGACATGTTGGACACCGAATTTTAGGAGCATTCAAAAGGCTCGACTCCCTCTACTCATATCTCCTAAATTATTACGACCAAATATTTGAAATTTCCACCACATAATTAGTGGTATGTACCCTTAATGTGGACAATTTATCAGCTTCTAAAAGCCTACATAAGATTAGTTATTGCAGAAATCCCAACATGGCCTATTTAAAGTTGCATTTAGGAAGGTCATCTTCCTTAGATCATAATTCCTAAAGTATTGTGAACCAATATCTGAAGTTCTTACCACATAATAAATGGGATTTACCTTCAATATGGGAAAAAATTTAACTTCTAGTATGCCACAGAAGAAAATTTATAACAGATATGACAAAAAGGTCTAAAATTTAACCTTTGTTCTTCATTCCACCTATGATAGAGCCCATCTAGTCCAAGTGTTTGAACCTGGAAACTTTGATACCACTCTATAACACCCTCCATGGTAAATGTGAATATAAACCACATAATCGGAACACAAATACAATAAACATATAAGCCATAAAAATCCATATATACATCAATACATTTGCACATGAAAATCAAGGGAATGAATTTTTCATTAATAATTCAATGAACCAATCGATGATAGTTATACCACGTCCACTCAACCATAGATTGGCTAAGCGAAGTATCTCTTCAACCAATCCCCCCTGTGTCATATTCCAAGCATGAATTTGGGACTCATAGAACACATAAAAAACACCAATCAGTGTGGATGCCACTAGAGTTCTCCACCTACACCATGACGAATTTGAGTGCCTCCTAGTCTCTTAGGCTTTACTATGCATCCACAGATCTAGGGATCAATAGGCCCTACACTAAGACATACTCTTTAGGCTTTACTGTGCATTCCATCCTAGAATCACTAGGCCCAACGGAGAGAAATCCACCTCTTGGCTTTACTATATAACTCGCCATTCACCGACAAGGATTCCTGGGCCCATTGAGGCACAAAATCTGGCTTTACTGCAACACACAATCTCGTTTATGGGTTACTAGGCCAATGGCTTCATGCATCCTTAGTATGGTTTAGGGACCACTACCACCATGTGTTTGTCAATTCGCATATCCACCCCACTTAGCTTCGAATCCAACCCAACCATCCCCCACAAAATTCATGAGAAAACCCATCTCATCAAAGCTATCAGGAAATGGCAAGGCTAGGCTGAAAATACTGTCACACCTGGAAAAACCCATGCCATGATAGAAAAGAAACACACACATGCCAAATCTAGCAAGGAAAATACATATGCAAGTTGATACCTGTAATGAAGCCTATTGTAGTTGTTTGATCCTGCCTTTCTCTGCTTTAGCCTTGCTTCCTCCTGCCTTCTTTGATTTTCTTGCTCCAATGTCAAAGTGCTCCAAGAAAACTCTATGTGTCCAAGAGTATGAGAGAGAGAGAGAGAGATTAATGAGAGAGCTCCAAAACTGAACTGAGAAAATCTTGCCCACTGATCCCCATAAGCCTTTTTATTAATGAGGCCTCTATTTTCTTCATTTTCTATTATTTTCCTTCAGTTTCCTCCTTACATGTGACCTATGACCTTTCACCTTCCTTTTCTCCTAATTTCCATTATTTTCATAAATAAATGTGCCAAAAATTCATTTTTGCCTCTTTAATGCCTCATGCCTTTCCAAATCCTTAGCCATTACCTTTGCCACTTTCCTTAGCCATAAAAAATCAAATGAGCACACACTAGGATGTCCTACCCATCATTCAGCTTGGAATATGTGTCCCAACATCCTTGGTATTTATATATTTTTACATGGAATTTTGACTAGGGTTGTTACAAATATGTTTGTGTGTGTCTGCGTTGTAATGGAAATATGGAAAAAGGAAATGCGATCACTAAAAATAATTATTTTAGGTACTTACAATTTTTTTTATGAAATTGCGTAAAATGATGAAACATCGACAATTAATCTATCTTTATATATATGTAACTTTTATTTATGGAAAACTGGTTTAAATTTAAGAAAAAAACTTGGTGAATTTATAAGATTCGTAATTTATTTTTTCTATAAAACATTTTGCATATATTTTAATTATGCCCTGGGTTTCAAATGACTGGTTTATCTATTAGTAAAAAAAAATTAGGACTATAGATGGATCTTGTGAATCGTTGTTTTAAAATAATTCTTAATGTTGATTATGTATTATGAGACTGACCATTAGGTACCACTATGAGAGTCGTAGGATATTCATAAATTTTTTTAATTTACAACATAAGTCCTCATCTCATATAGTGTGGGTGTTGTTGTTTTTCCATGATCTCGGTGTCTAGGCTAGAATCTTAAATCAATGTTGCTACCAAACCAAGTATCACAACAAGTCTAGTTTGCACAATGGGATATAAACAACAATAAATGTACTAGCCCATAAAATATACACAATATTTTCACAAAAGTATGTACAATAACTGAACTTTGTTATATTAATCCAACTAAATAATACATGTAGGTTTTAACCCCGTACAAAAATTACCTGCATACGAATTCTAAATCTCAGGAAAAAAAAATGCAAGAGCATAACACATAAAACAAATATACACAGAGATTTCCCACTCGATCCCAAAACTGGGACTACCAGATTGATTTTTCATTATACTCCTTTCAATTTTACAATACATATTTATACATGCCAAAGCATCCAATACCATGGACCGAAAACCAACGCGTCCAAAACCATGGACTGAAAACCATAGGTAGTTTCACCCAACCTAATATAGGTTAGTCGTGGAAAGAATATAACACAACCCACCAGTCTCCCACTTGTTGTTTTCTTTCCACAGGGGGCCATAGGAGAGCTTAGTCATTTTTCCAGCCGTGAAACACCCATTGTTTCTCTACACCAAGAGAACTTCTCAGAGCTCACAAATTTTGTCAATGCATCTACAGTATTCTTCAAAGTGTCCACCTTTAATAGCGACACTTTTTTGTCTTCTATCATATCCCTCACAAAGTGATACTGAACATCAATGTGGTTTGTCTTTGAATGATAAGCAAGCTTCTTTGCCAAGAAAATTGCACTTTGGCTGTCACAGTCTGTCCTTATAGCTCCCTGTACTAACCCCATACTCGAACAAAATCTCTGCAACCGAATTGCTTCCTTGCTTACATGAGTGGCTGCCATGTATTTTGCCTCTGTAGTTGATAGTGCCACTATAGATTGTTTCTTACTCATCCAACTAA
>APFE030284126.1:573-17191 GCA_000404065.3 Pinus taeda
AAACTAGTTGTAATTAGTCTAACTGCAAATAGACTAATGATGAGTTGTTAAACTAATTATTAACTCATAATGCAACTAAAGAATACATCAGTTAACTCAGTTGCATGTCAGTGCATGTTCATTTCAGCAGGGATAGGTGTTACAGGATCAGATTGCTATTAGTTGTGACTATAGTTGTGCATGAGGATTTGCACAATCAATGGGATTGGGTTATGCCAATGAGAATTGGCCAATACCAAGTGATTATAGCCTCTACTCATATGATTCCCAGTGTGAGTGATTCTTTTGAGCTAAATACGAGTTTGGTTCAACCATTCTCATCCATTCTTGAGCAGGTATTGAGCAGTGGAGGCAGGCAAGCAATGGAATATATTTGGAGATTAGATCTGAGCTGTATTTTGTGTAACAGGTGGAGATTGTGTTGGATACTTGTGAGAAGTATTTACTATTGTAATGTTACATGTTCTCAATCATTAATATACAAATAGTGTGGGGTTTTCAACTGTAAGCTTTCCCCAGGTTACATACTGTGTTAATGTGTGCATGCTCTTGATGTTTTATTGTTATTGATGCTGCTATATTGATGATCAACATAGAGGAGCTTATGTATTGTGTATGTATTTCGCAATAGTACATGATTAGGATAATATCCATTGAATATGTGTTTATAATTCAAAATTTCTACAAATCCTACCAATTCAGTGCGAAATCTCATCCCTCAAGCTCGCAGTCAACCTTCTCCCTGAAACTTCAGAAGAAGAGGCTCGTTTCTTGGAACTAATCCAATTGGATGAAACTCATCTTGATTCTGCCTTGGCTAATGAAGCCCATAAGAAATGAGTCAAGGCGCAATTCGAAAAGAATGTCAAACCATGTGTCTTCTCAGAAGGTGACCTGGTCTTACTTTACGACCAGGAGTCCGATAAGTTAGGAGCAGGGAAGTTCTAGTATTCATGGATGGGCCCCTATATTGTTAAGCGTGTATTAGCAAAAGGAGCCTATGATTTAGTGGATTATGATGGGATTCCATTGGCGTAACCCCACAATGGGTTGTACCTTAAGCGTTACTATGCTTGACTCAGTGTAGTAACTCGTATGCTTTTGTTACATTTTTGTTTTCACTAAGAGAAATCGTTTTTCGTTAGGTAATCCACTTTTGCATTTGTTATAGATGTCAAACCCATTAGAATCATTTGTTGGATATGCCGACGGAGCAAGCCATAGTTCATGGAACCTATCTTCTATGGCCTGGGCCATCTTTGATCCAAGCGGCGAGTTAATAAGTTTCAGAGGGGTATGTATTGACCACTCAACAAACAACATCGCTGAATACAATGCATTGATAGAGCTCCTCTCTGATGCCGTCATGCATGGCATACGCCGACTTGTTGTCAGGCTAGACCCACAACTCGTCATTCTACAACTCACCGGTATCTATTATGTACGAAATCCAGCTATCTATCGCATGTTCCTAAGGGTCAAAATTTTGGAAAGATTGTTCGATTCAATCCAATATCAACTTATTTCCAGAAACTTAAACACATTAACAGATTCATTGCCAAATTATGTGTTAGATAGACATTTGCGACAGTTATAAAAGAAAAGCATCTCATCAATATTTGCATCAGGATCATGTAACTCAACCAAATTGAAGCTTCGAAAATCAAAAATATATATATAACTGTTTATGGTTTTCACATAATGTTCTGTGTCCAAGACAAAATCGGTCAAATGACCCAAAAACTCAAAATGCTAGGGGGCACCCTAGTCTAATGGTGCTGGTCATAACAAGTCACCGCTTGTGCAATCATGCGTAAAAGCCTAGTCTATCGGCGTGGCACGCCAGTAGTATGTTGCTTGAATCTCAGAGGCAGCTCGTCAATCCTCACATTCAGGATACTGAGAGTGAGGCCTTCGATCTGATCCTGTAATGCTGCAAGAGTCTCGGCCACATCTAGGTCGCGAAGGACAGTCCTCCCTACAGCCTCTCTTTCTGGAACAATAGTTGGTTCTCTCAGGCGCACTACTGGGTGCACCAGTCCGATATCTGCATGAGCACATGAGTTTTGATTAGTCTTGATAAAAGAAATAACGGGAACATTATACAAGCAATAAACAGGGATATGGTCAGAAATTTTACCTATAGCACTCCACTGCTCACCAGCCGGTAGGACCAAATCTGGGTCACCCCAGAAATCCATACCACCATATGGACACTTGGCATAAACCATCTCCTGACGGTTGAACCACTCGAAGAAGGCATCATAGAAAGAAACCTGTGGCTGACTAGTATGGCGGGGCATAAGGTCAACCCATCTCTGCATCCGTGGCTCAGTTGGTGGCGGCAAACCAAGTGAAATGTATTGTGGCTGCATCAGTGG
This sequence comes from Pinus taeda, assembly GCA_000404065.3. Lineage (NCBI taxonomy): Eukaryota > Viridiplantae > Streptophyta > Pinopsida > Pinales > Pinaceae > Pinus > Pinus taeda. The sequence continues at coordinate 2,955 of APFE030284126.1, forward strand.
GACCTTCTCCAAGGCAAAAGCAGTCAAAATGGAACCATAGCCAAAGTTCTTAGATCACCCATTTTTCACCTTGGTAAGCTGTTCTTTTATCACTGGAAGTACTGAATCACACCAGTTGAACACCTTCGGTTCAAGGCATTCTAAGGCATATTGCATATAGGACTTGTTGGCCAAGTGAAGAGCTGCACCACCAGCTAGTCTAGCAAAAGTGAACAAGATGGTCCTCAAAGACTAGTCAGTGACATCTCAGATGTTGATCTTGCCGTCCCTACTTGCATGAGATCCTTCTCTACAGTATCGGCGAATATAATCCCTCACGGACTCACCCCCACGGGCGGAACCTGATAGTGAGAGAGGGGAACCACGCCTCGATAAAGCGGTCAAAAAATAGATGTCCACAACAGTCAAGGGGATGGATTTGCCTCTAATCTGGAACACCTAGTTGGTAGGATCCCATGCATCGAGGAAATATTGCAACAAGTTGATTTGTTGCCTCATGCTAGAGTGCGCAAGAAATTGAGAAAACCACATTTCCGCAATGCAATTACCGTACCCGAATCATGTAAAGCAACCATGTCATCTTCTTCATGCTTGCATTCTCACCATGTAACAACCATTTTGCTTTGATGAATCTCTGAAAACAAAGAAGAGAAGAGTCAGGATCCTGATTTGGCAAAAAACAGGCAAAAGTTCTATGAAAAAATAGTGCATAAAGTTCCCTCCTTGCGCCCATCGCACCCTAGCTGTGTACTAGGAGCGATGCATACTGACTGGCCAGTGGCCAGCCTAGTATGCATCGCACCTTTCAATGTACACAGGGTGTGATGGGGGCAGAATGAATTGTTCAAACCCCATAGGCTCAGAAAAGCAGGGAGACATGCTCAGAATTCAAAAAGAAAGGAATGCAACTGAAGAGCACAGGTTTAGCTCCTACCTGGTCTAGACAACGCCAAGAATCATCCATAGAATCTCCCAGAATTAGCTAGTGAAAATCAAGGGGGAAAACACCTCCAAAGCTCCAACAGTCTCAAGCTCAAATGAAATGGTAAAATGAGGGGTAAAAAACTACTTTTAAGTTACTTTTCACGTAATTCAAGTAGGGTATTAGTGTTTTAACTCTTTTTTCAAGGATGTATTCTCATTCCTAATCAGTTTGATGGAGCAATTGAACAGGTAGGACGACCGTCAAAAGAACATAGTGTTAACAATGGGTCGAATATCAATGACCATTATCACGAGTAGTTTTTGTGCGAAATTCAAGCTCGTTAAAAATTAAACCTAAGCAATGAGAAAATGTTCCCCCAGAGTGTAAGCTCATTAAAAAATGAACCAACCTCCAGTAAATAACCATTTCGAATGCATTATCATCAGCTTCTGAGCCCTGGTCGTGTTCTTGCCATCACTTCCAGTCTGTTTAGCCATCATACACCTCCATTTGATTGTTTACCCTTTTGAGGAACAACTGTGAAGAGTGATTCTGTCAGCCATCCTTGTGACACTACCATGATTGGAAAATTCCAAACCTTACTGGGAATTAGCAGCTACCCGAAAATATCACTCGTTCCTCAAAGACGAGTCTCCTTTAAGCTCTTTACACCTGACTCGTAAAATATGAAAAGATTTCCGAGCAGTTGGCCTCTCCAGCTCGTTAAAGCTACCAAGAGTGCTATCCCTCCTCTAGATTTTAATCTTTTTGGACCTGAGGGATTATTACACAAAAAGATCGAGCGCTTGTCTTGTTCGGCTCGTTAAAACTATCGAAAATTCATCCCTTTCATATTATTTTACGCTTTTTTGGACTTAAGGGATTATATGATGAAAAAGAATCATTGTAGTTTCCTTTCCATCCTTTTTCAGACTCTCTAAAAATGAAAAAGGATCGAGTTATCATTGTCGTTAAACTCGTTAAAACCAATAGCGACAAACTTGTCCAAATGGACGAGAACAAGTTTCACTGTCACTAGGCTCGTTAAAACATAGCGACGGGTTCGCCCGAAGGGAGGATTATATAATAAGCATATGTTATCCTCCTCAAGCTTATAAAAATAAAGAGGTACTAGTCAGCAATGACTGGGGAAAATTGGGAAGAAAACTTGAAGAAACTTTATTGGTAGCAAGTCGCTCTTGAACATGACACTTTCACTCCGTCCGAGTCGGGTTGGGTTATTCCGTTCACCGGTCATATCACCATTGGTCCGTTACACCATCCATCTTTGGGGTTAACGCTACCAATCCATTGTCAGTGTCGCCAATATGTTCAAGAGAAGTCGCTCAGAGTATTCATCTGTGTCTCATCCACTGCAATACATTCATGCTCCGTTCTTTCATGACCGCCACCCTGAACCCTGTATCATCAAATCGTTTTCACCTCCAAAATCATTTGCTTCGTTCCGTGTTGTAGATGTGGGATTCATTAAGGCCCTCCTATGATGGGTCACTTATTTTCGACATCAGCTCATTATCTAAGAAGTCGACTTAGGAAAAACCCCTTTCAGTGCTTTGAAGCTTGCATGCCTCAATGGCAAGTTTCTCACTTTCGGCTACAGGTTTACATCAATGGCCTTCGACCGAGAGACTTTGCGTGGTGTTCGACGCCAAGTTCCTTTTTCACACCATGCGAATTGTACTGTAGTACCTTGAGGATCATTGTCATTATTGGTAATTCCTCTCACGCCTGTTAACAGCTTACATCATTGACTTGTAATTAGGCGATGTCTTTCCATGTTCGACTCCAGAACATATTTCACATGGATCGACTTGTACTCCAAGTGAAGATTGAACGAGTTTTGAAGACCCCAGATCTAGTTTCATCCATTCGGGTTGTGATATATTCAGGAATATAAAGACATCAAATGTACATCATTGTCAAACAGATGATCATTCAAATCAAAGGATGATGACTCTGTCCGAATCATCAGTCTACCACACAGATGGTTATCTGTCCTATGTACATGAAAATGAATTTATAAAGCTGAGCATGGGAATGCCCACCTCAACTAGATCATGAAAAGTATTATGAAGATAATGTATTGTATTGTATCTTATTACAGGTCGCCTTCCAGCTCGAAAAAACTTCGAATCGTCATGATAAAGCATTTCAATCGACATCAAAAGATTAACGACCTCATGCTTTAGGGGGCAATTGTTATAGACATTTTTGGGCATTGCAACCCTAATCATAAATGTCCATAAAATAAGGGCTCCTAAGTCCCTAAAAGTGTTGCTTCGCTCCCTAAAGGAACAAGGTCAGCTGATTACATCATCTCCCAGAAGTTCTCCACAGAAAACTGCTCAGAATTGGTCAAAACTGGACCATACAGAATGCCCAGTGCAGAGGGTGTGATGCATATCACCTACTCAGTGTAAAGGGTGTGATGCATACTGGAAAGCCCTTCTGTAGGGTGCGATGGGCGAGAATGGACAAATGACAGAGACAGTTTGCGAGGTGGAGGATCATATAATCTTCTAGAAATTTCTTCTCTGACTCTTGCCTCTCTGAATTCACCCAGGGATGAGTAAGAGATCATCAATCTCCAAGTGGAATCAAGAACTATCAGAGAGAGGACACTAATCAAAAACCCAGAAGCTGACTCACCCCCCTACAATCATCTATATATGGATCCCTCGTCATAGAGATCCAGAGGCAGGAATCTTGTATCTTGTAGAGAAGTGTTGTTGGTTTCCTAGTGTAACATCATAGTGTTGGGTGATCTAATCTTTACATGAGGTGAAGAAGGGCTTTCTTGCTGGAGGATTATGCTGGGTCAGAACAATTGGTTGTAATCCTCTTTGCTATTCTTGATATTAATAAGGCTATTCAAGTTTTCCTCCACATTCTTGTATGTTTGATTGTATATGCATTTCTGTGGTCAATACATATCTGGTCCTGTATTGTTTATGACTGTAGATCTCTGTTCTTCGATAGTATTATGCTGCTTTTATTCCACAGGTACTCTTTGAAGCTGGGTAGATGAAGAAGAGGAGGCGAGAATCTATCAGAAAGGAGAGGAACCAGGCAAGGAACCGAGCGCAAGACTGAGGTTGGTGTCTGTTGTTCCCCTATTATCTACTTCTCATAAAGGAAAGCGAAAGTAGTTTTAACTTGTTCGTTTCTAAGATAGCTACCAGTCTTAGTGGGAATAGTAGCTCCAAGTGGACACTATTCACGATAACAATCATACATCCTTTTTACTTCCTTTTCAATTAATGGCATAAAAACTGGATTAATTCTCCTAAGATTTTGTTTAAAGGGTTTATGATCTTCTTTAATGGGTATCTTATGTTGAATAATGCTAGTATCATAAGACTTAAGGTCTTCACAACTCCAGGCAAAGATATCTTGAAACTCTTAGAACAGACTTATGTATTTCAGCTTTTCATCTAGAGGTAATGCATTGGATATTTTGATAAGCTTGGTTTTTCTTCTGTTCCTATGTTACATTTTTCTACGTTTGCTCTTAAAGGCTCCACTTTTTGTTTTCTAGCTACATCATTTGAATCAAACAAATCTTCTAATGGGACTAATCCCTTGGGCAAAAATTTGTTTTTAAAGTTTAAAATCTCAGCGTCATCATTGATTATTTCTTCTATTTCTACTTTTTCTAAATTATCTATTTCTACTTAGTGAATTTAGTGGGTTTATCTACATCTAAAGCATTTATATCTATCTCATCATTTAAAATGTTATATATTGTACAACCAATATCTATGTTACAGTTTTGAAACTCTCAATCCACATTCATGAAATTATAGATTTGAGAATCTTGTGAAAATGTCTGCCAATATTTCAGATTATCAGGTACAACACGTCTGTGTCTTACTTCAGCAGTGTATTGGTGGTTGGGCTAAAAAGGTAATTTGCAAGTGCTAGAAAAAGTAGGCAAACTATGAGCTTGCATGTTCTGTTTCCTAGGAATAGCAGCAAAATCAATTTCAAGAAGTTCCTTAATCAGATCTAGAACAATTTCTCTGTATTTTCTTAGTCTAGGATTATTCATAGAATATTCTCCTTTAATTTGTTTTATGATTAATTCTAAATCTCCCATGATAGAAACTCTCTTGGCTCCAAGTTTTCTTACAATTTGCAATCTTAAGATTAAAGCCTCATACTCTGCCATGTTGTTTGTGCATTTAAAGTTTAATCTAAAGGCATTACCTTCAGAATGATTATTTTCTGTGTTATGAATCCAAACTCCTGCACTTGCTCCTAATCTATTAATAGAGCCATAAAATTCTAAATTCCATAGAGACTCATGAAATATGTTTTCACTATCAGGTGCTTGATATTTTTATTCTACAACAGTGATTTCATTTTTTTCATTGTTTGAATTATACAAGATAAATGAGTCCATATCAGAATGCATGGAGTATATAGGGAAATTCTGTGGTTTTTCTACACTACTTACCATGTATTTCATCAAGGTTTCCTTGTAAATATTTCTTTTCTGAACAAATACAGATATGGTGGCATATGACATGTCTAACTATAGAGATCCCTACAACTTTTCTCCCCATGAGCGAGATAATAACATTCCATACTTGGGTGGGATATCAACAACTATTATGTCCATAACAATACTCTTTGCTAGGCACTGGACTAGAGTCACACCCAAATATTTAAACAGGCCAAGGCATTTGACTTAGCTAGAATCGAAGGAAAAGAGGTCCTTGTAGGGTTTGGTGATATCTAAATTTAATCTTTCCATGATTGCTTTCGGCATTAGGTTATGGGATGCCCCATGAATCTAGCATAGCATTATGTAAGGTTTTATCATGAACATTTAAGCTAATGTAGAATGGAGGGATACCCCCTTTTTGATGGGTGTCATTCACTTCTGGACCAAATAATAACTTAGGTTGATCATCATTAAGGTTTACGACGTCTTCTCCTTCACCTATGTTTAATGTTTCAGTGATTTGTGATTTGTATGATTTATTTTTCACTAACTCCATCAAAGGAATTGATATTATCAATCTGGCTATCTCGGTCTTAATGTTGAATGGTAGTTGAGATTTACCTGATTGTAGGAGATCTTCCTTAGTAATTGTGGTCTATGTACTTTTATCTTCTTTATCAGCACTAGGTAACTCAGTTTGTGTACCAACAGTTTTGTTTTGAATTTTATTATTTGGAATAGTTTGAGCAACAATTGAAGTTTGAGTTTTAGCTGAAGTTATGTCTACAATTTTTGGGTTGGAAGTCTCTTGAGTTCCTCTAGGGAGAATTTGTAGAACTTTGGTCACAAGAGCTTCTGCTATTTTTTAGTTTGGGTTTGGACTAATTTCTTAGTGGGAACTTCTATATTCTTTTTACTTCTAAGGATATACTGTTTATGAACTTCATAGATAGTAGATTCATATCCTTGCTTGTAGTCAAAGGACTCTCCAGATCCTAATTGTTATTGTTGTAGCATGTACAATTCCTGTTCTTCCTGAGTAATAAAACATCTTTATTTTTAATCCTTAATAGGTTTATCTGGGTGTCCTCCTCTTCTTCATGGTTTTGTGAATCTTCAACATAATTTTCCTATACGTTGATCTGGTATAGCATCTCTTGTTTTTCCAGTATTAGGATTCTTCCTAAAGTTGGGGTTTCTTATTGGGGGTGCTCATTAATTTTCCCACTGATATTTCCTTTCCATGTTTTCTAATCTATCCATTATCCTTTCTACACTTTTAGCTAAACTATCTATTTTACCATCTGAAGTGGATGGTTCCTCTTTAATGGTAACTCTTTTCTCATTTCTCATCCTAGCTTTCTTAGATAATAAATTTGCTTCTAAACTTACAACATTACTTTTCATCTGTTCTAATGTTTTAGGGTTTCTTTCTCTCAATTGGTAAGACATATCAGTGTCAAAACCATCAGGAAATTTGATTAGTGCCAAGTCTGGTGGAGGTTTGATATTTGCAGGGATTGCATTATAGATACTATTGAACCTAGTAAAATAGTCCTGAACAGATTCATTAGGAGCTCTTCTAATGTTATCATATTCAGACAATATTTGTAAAGGGTTTTTATTTATTTCCTATCTATCAAAAAAAAATCTATGGAAAGCAGCTGAATCAACAATATGATTAGCAGGTAAACCTTTAAACCATTTTTTGACATCTCTTGCTAGTATTTAGGAAAATAATCTCATTTTCACATCAGACTCATCATTCTCGTGTAATTCAAAGTAGTCAGTGATTTTATTCACATGATGTTGGACAGTATACTGATCAGTAGCATCAAATAATTTTTTTTTACTTTGATAGTCTTGGGGCATGGCATGTAGTTGAGTTGGTAAGACCAAAGGTGCATATCTGTCTTCCATGGCTGAGATTTTGGTTTGATTGGGGGGAAAAGTAGTGGTGCTTGAAGAAGGAGTTGAGATGGCTGTAGATGAACTAGATGAACTTGAGATGTTTGGTTGGAGAGGAAGCTGAGGTATGAATGGTTTAGGGGAATGAACTGTGGTGGATATTATAGGTGAGGTGGTAGTAAATGAAGTTGTATTTACAGTTTTTGAAGACTCTTTAGAAATTTCAAGGGTAGCAGTAGTTAAGGAAACTAATTCAACTAATTGTTGAAGATAGGCTTTTTCTATATGCCTTATCAAAGTTGAGGTTAAAGCTTCTAGTTTTTCAAAAGTATTCAAAACATAAAGATCTAAATCGGGATGTATAAGAAACTTTTTTGATTCAATAAATTGAATAAAATTGGGGTCTATTATATTATCATGAATTGAATTTTCAGATTTGGTTCTAAACAAAGAAACCTCAAATGATACGTCAAATTGAATATCCTCTAAACTTGATAACTCCTTAGGGAGTGAATTTACTTTAAGTAATTGACTACTACTTCCTTGAGTTTCTACCTTTTTTGGTTTTCTTAAAATTCTATCAGGATCATCAAATATTGTAGCAGGGCTTGGATCTGGATCTGCCCTGGTATAATGTGTTCTTTTGGGAGCCAAAATTTTATTTTTTTAAGCGAAACCTTTTAAAAACTCTAAAATGACCTTAAGGTGCAAAAGATGAGGTTTAATATTTCCTTAAAGTTTTATTAAACTGAGGACTGGTCCCCAATATGGTCGCCAATATGTTATCACTCCTAAATTTCAATAGAGTTGTTATGAAACAAATGATAGAGGTAACCACAAACCTACTTTTAAGATCAAGATCTAGCCTTCCTAATGCTCAGAGAGCGCTCTCTCTTTATGATTTAACTTTATTTAGTTAATTGATTTTAGGCTAGTTATTTAAGCTTTGATTGGGTTTTGATTTTGATTTGGTGGTGGAACCACTGACTTAGATGGATAGAGGAATGTCTTTTACTGTTTGGCTATGGGGTCAAGTGTAAAAAAAAACAAGACCAGATCAAGTTATAAAAATAGTGTTTACAGGGCAAGGTAGCTGGGTAAATTTAGATTTTTAGGTTGGATGGCGAAGTGGTTTTCAGTTGGGGTCAAGGATAAATTAAGGGTTCATCAAACCGGATAATGAGGGAAAAGGTAGGGGTCAATCGAAACTAGGAAGCAATGAAGGATTCCCTATTATGGATATCAGAAGAAAACATTAAAATGATTAACTGTTGAAGATAGAGTGTACATAAACAAGTTCTATAATAAATTTCTAGTTATTTCATTCAATTTAGATAACATGCAAGTTTGTGAAACACTTAAGAAAATAACAATTTGACAAAAAAAAAAATACGTCAGTGAAGTGGCCCAACACATGAATCCTGTAATGCAATGTCTTTATTACTCAGTCCAGATTGTTGACTTGAAAAAATGGTACAATGAACCCTTAGGTTTCATATCAATACAACTATAGAAATGTCAAGCAATCAACCCGCTATACTTCGAATTATGAAGTATTTATACAAAAACTTATTACAAAATATCCCAAGCTGTCTTGGGAACTATTCTAGGAAAAATAAATATCTTCATGCAAGAAGATAGAGACAGATACTCAACTACTACAAGCTATCCCTGTTTATTAGGCTCTGTTGTGAGATCTTTTGCTACCTTTTCTCATTTACTGTTTGTCTTCCACGTTGGCTGTTTTTTTTACTTTTCCCTTTGACTAATACTCTTTGACTGGTCTGACGTGTTGCTTTTCTTTTACTATTCTATTTCCACTTTTACTTTGCATTTTCATAGTAATTCATTTAACTTTTCCCAAGTCTTTGTGTCTGCTAATTTAATATTTACCATTCTCCTACAAACTTCATCTGCTTCTGTGTATTTTGCAAAGGTGGGCTTATTTACAAAAAGATGTTTTACTTCATGCTAGAGGTAAAATAGGTTCTCAAAAGTCTGGTATAGAACTTTTCCTGTAGGCATCCCTTTCATAGAGGAATTATTGGCCTGATATCTTGCCACTTCTCTGATTTTCCTATTATAGTCTTCATGTGGCATTAATCTGTCATTTATTACCAAGGGATTTGGCAGACCTTTCTGCCTTAAAGAATAAAACTTAACCGAACCTTCCTATAGCCAACTCCATGGTTTGGCACTTGTCCTCTAGCTACATCATTATGTTCCTCTTGGTGAGCACTTTATTCACCTCTAGTATAGTACCAGTCATGTTAGCTATGTCAAGCTCCTGCAACTCATATTTATTTTTAGAGTTAAGGAATTGGATTATCCTTGAGGCTTCTTCTCGCATGTCTCCAAGTTCAGCCTTAACTCTCTGAATTTCTTTCGTAGCCTCTTTGACTAAACAATTTTGTTCAAAGATGACTTGTATATATGGCCAAATATCATTGACAGAGTCAATGATATTGGCCCATATATGTTCTTTTGCTTGGGCAAGTGGCTCCTTCAATGTTAACTCTTTCTCCAAGTTCTTCATCCTCTTAGTCAACCTGTTTGACTTATGTACTTCGTTTTTGTGCATAATTTGGGCCAGTTTCTTCTCATCCTCTAGATTTCTAATCTATTCTTTAAGTCTATTTATCTCTGTGGAATGAATGGACATGTATTCCATGGATTTGACTAGTTTACTTGCCTCATCACTTAGCTGAGTTGTTTATGTTGTTGAACTCGTTGTTGATGTAGATGTTGTTGCGGATAGAAGTACTATAGCTAGTGGAGCTATGGGCGACAATGAAGCTGCCAATGTTGAAGGAACTGTTGTGGTAACTGTGGGAATAGCAGTGGCAGTGGCTATCTCAAAGCTGGCCTATTTCAATTGTATTAAATTGTCCAATTCCTTCTCCATTTCTTTCAATTGATGATTTAATTGAAGAATGAGATCCATCATTTCTTCATGCTGGGTTTGGCTCTCAAGGACCTCCTTGGTCTGTGGATGCTCTGAATGAGGTAGCTTCAATTGTTTCTTTAAAGCAACAATATCCTCATTTTTCTTCTTTATTAGTTTTTCTGTTGCCGTGATGTCACTTGGATTATAGCCAATCTCAATTACCAAGTCTTCCAGTGACTTGATTCTATTATCCTTGGCATGTGAGGAAGCCTTTTCTAGCTTATACTATGTTGTGATGTTGTCCAGTGATGATATGAAAATCACTCGTGAATGATCTCAGTTAATTAGTTGTGTTGGTGTGTGTCTATGTTATCTTAAGAAATGGATCGATCAAATTGTAAAATAAACAGACACTAGAAAATGGAAAACAGTAAGAGAAACACAGTGAGAAAATACAAGAATACAACAAATTAATAAGGAGTTCACCCTATCCTCCAGGGCTATGTCTTCGGTCCAACTTTCAGTGGTGGAATTTTCTTATTGTGTCTTTAAAGTAGAGTTGTTACAATGAGGAGCTCAATTTGAGTCTCCTGAAACAGAGGATGCTTAGCAGGGTGGTTCTTGGATTCCCCAAGCCACTAGAGTGCACAGACTCTTCCTTGCCAAGTCTCGACCTCAACTAGTCTTGAATGGGATGAGTCCAATTTGGTACCCAGTTCCCGAAAGATATCCTCACAGGGATTGCTTGAAACTCTCAAGCCTGGTTCTGTCTGCTCGATGTTGTCTTAACTCTACAGGTAAGCTTGGCTCTCTGTTTTCTGCTTCTTGCTTCACTGCCTCTTTTTCGCTTATCTCTGTTATCCTCCCTTGTTCTATTCTCTGTTTTTTCATGGCTTAAAGCCAATACGTCCTTGACTGTTCGCTTCCCCTTCCGCCCCCTTAGATCGCCTGCTGCTGTTCACTTGGAGTTCCTTGCCTCTACATCAACGCCAACGTCTCACAGGGAAGTGGCCAATTATCCTCTCATGAACTGTGCCAGCTCTTCCTCAGATAGTTCGGTATTTCGGTTACGTTGTGAAATGATTCATCTTCCAACTCAGCAGTCAAATCAGACTTCAAACTTTATGTGTTATGGCTTATTTCCCTTAAGATCTGGTTTCTCATCGGGCGCAATCTCTGTTGTCAGATCTGGAGCCCCCATATCCTACGGTGTTCGCTCTTATCGCACGGTTGACTTGCTCGACCGTTAGCCCACAATGAGAGGCAATTTTCTCTCTCATCCGTTGGACACGCGTCATGCAATGTATGGAATCGCTCGTTCTCCTGCCAAATCCGCTTACTGCCCAACATGCCTCTGATATTCCACCGGTTTTGGAGTGCGGGGCCCGCATTTTTCTTTAGCACTTTCCCTACGATTTCCTGGCTTCCCATGCGACCGAGCACTTAGGGCTTTTCCTTCTCGAGGGGTTTTTCATAGCTATGCGCGATTAACACTAATCGCGCATCAGAAACAACCTCCATTTTCTGATCCGGACTTCCCAACTGCTAGTTTGCATCCTGAGCAGTCTCCATGGGCCTCGGTCAACTGGTCTTGAATGGGATGAGTCCAATTTCGTACCCAATTCCCGACAGATATCCTCATAGGGATTTCTTGAACCTCTCAAGCCTGGTTTTGTCCGCGCGATGCTGCCTTAACTCTGTAGGTCAGCTCGGCTCTCTATTTTCTACTTTTTGCTTCACTGCCTCTTTCTCGCTTGTCTCTGTTCTCCTCCTCTGTTTTGTTCTCTGTCTGTTCATGGCTTAAAGCCAATACGTCCTTAACTGTTTGCTTCCCCTTCCGCCCCTTTGGATCACCTACTGTTGTTCGCTTGGAGTTCCCTGCCTCTGTGTCATCGCCAACGTCTCACAAGGAAGTGGCCACTTGTCCTCTCACGAATTGCGCCAGTGCTTCCTCAGATAGTTCAGTATTTCGGTTACGTTGTGAATTGATTCATCTGCCAACTTAGCGGTTAAATCAGACTTCAAACTTTATGTGTTATGGCTTATTTTTCCTTCAGATCCGGTTTCTCATCAGGCACAATCTCCGCCATTAGATCCGGAGCCCCCAGATCCTACGGTGTTCGCTCTTATCGCGCAGTTGAATTGCTCGACCGTTAGCCCATGATGAGAGGTATTTTTCTCTCTCATCCGCTGGACACGCATCGTGCAATGTATGGAATTGCTCGTTCTCCTACCAAATCTGCTTACCGCCCAACATGCCTCCGATATTCTGCTGGTTTTGGAGCGTGGGGCCCGCCTTTTGCTTTAGCGCTTTCCCTACGATTTCCCGGCTTCCCATGCGAACGAGCGCTTGGGGATTTTCCTTCTCGAGGGGTTTAAGCGCTAATCACGGATCAGAAACAACCTCCATTTTCCGATCCGGACTTCCCAACTGCTCGTTGGCGTCTTGCGCAGTCTCCCTAGGCCTCGGTCAGCGTGCTTTGACCGAGGTCCTCGTCATTCCTTGCTGGCTACAAACTGCCATTGTCCAGAGGTCCTTCCTGATAGCTCTTTTTTCACAAGTTTTGAAGTCTGTCATGATTTTGATACAGTCATAACACTTTGAGAATTTTTTATGGATCCAATTCAGATCATAGCCTTCCCACTGAAAAAGCTTTTGGACCACCAAAAGTTGTTTTTCAAGCATCGACTAAGTGAGGGTACAATTGACTCACTTGTCCAATCTCTATCCACTTTGCACTGCTCGGCTTTGAACCCTTGAGCCCAACTCTGAGGTACTCAACATCTCCCCTGCGCGTCATCCTCACCTTCTTGTCCAGAACTGTGTCTTCTTGCAATTCATTAAGATATTCAGGTAGCAGGTCATCAATAGAAGGCAATTGACTCTGCTCTTTGGGATCTTCAATTAGTGAAGGTTCAAACAATGTCAAGCAATCTGCATTTACGACTGACTAGATGTGCATGTAAGCTAGTAGATCAAGGTGAAAAGCATTCTCACCAATTTTCTCAAGTATCTTGAAAGGTCCATACCTGATAGGCTTTAGCTTTTTGCCTTCACCTTGCAACCTGTCCTTGCTGATATACAGCCAGGCTTGGTCACCAACTTGGAAACTATGATCCATCTGATGCTTATCATGCCTTGCCTTGTATTTGGCTTGGCTCTTTTCCAATTGTTCCTGTACTGCTTGGTGGATCTCTTGGATCTGTTCAATGAACCTAGTTTCTTTGTCCACATAAATGTGTCCCTCAACTGTGGCATCTTTACTAAAGACAAAATCCAAAGGAGACTTTGGTGTGAAACCAAAACAGGTCTCAAAAGGTGATCTCTATGTAGAAGAATGTTTTTCTCTGTTGTAAGCATGCTACACAGAACACAAATGTTCATCCCAAAGCTTAGGATGCTTGCTGCAGTATCCCCTCAGTAACTGGATCACTGTCCTGTTAACTACTTCTGTCTGACCATCAGTTTGTGGATGAAAAGCTGTGCTTTTATTTAGTTTGGTGTCCATCAGTTCCCACAGACTTGACCAAAACTTTCCCACAAATCGGGTGTCTCGATCAGATACAATGGAAGTGGGTAATCCAAAGTGAACCCATACATGTTGAAAGAATAGTTTTACAGTTTTTTCAGCTGTAATATGTTCATTACAAGGTATCAAAATACACATTTTGCTGAACCTATCCACAACAACATACATATAATCATGACCTTTCCTAGATTTAGGCAATCCTCCAACAAAATCCATGGAAACACTTTCCCAAGGGTGAGAAGGAACTGGTAATGGAGTGTATAAGCCCAATTTTCTATTGTTGGGCTTGCTTTTAGCACACATAGTACATCCTCTTACATATCTAGAAATTGTCTCGTTCATTTTTGGCCAATAACAAAATCTTTGCTGCTGTGCAACTATTTTATTACCCCAAAGTGATCGGATATTAGAGAAGTGTGTGCTTCTCGAATTATCTTTACTCTTTCAGTTTGTGGAATGCATAACTTCCCACAATGATATAAGAGTCGGTCCTTTACATGATAATCCAATTCTTCT
>APFE030284126.1:19981-30751 GCA_000404065.3 Pinus taeda
AGAACACAACAAATTAATAAGGAGTTCACCCTATCCTCCAGGGCTACGTCTCCGGTCCAGCTTTCAGTGGTGGCCTTTTCTTATTGTGTCTTTAAAGCAGAGTTTTTACAATGAGGAGCTCAATTTGAGTCTCCTGAAACAGAGGATGCTTAGCAGGGTCGTTCTTGGATTCCCCAAGCCACTAGAGTGCACAGACTCTTCCTTGCCAATTATCGACCTCAACTGGTCTTGAATGGGATAAGTCCAATTTGGTACCCAGTTCCCAACAGATATCCTCATAGGGATTGCCTGAACCTCTCGAGGCTGCCTCTATCTGCTCGATGCTGCCTTAACTCTACAGGTTAGCTCGGCTCTCTGTTTTCTGCTTCTTGCTTCATTGCCTCTTTCTCGCTTGTCTTTGTTCTCCTTCTCTATTATGTTCTCTGTCTGTTCATGGCTTAAAGCCAATACGTCCTTGATTGTTCGCTTCTCCTTCTGCCCCTTCAGTTTGCCTGCTGCTATTTGCTTGGAGTTCCTTGCCTCTGCGTCATCACCAACGTCTCACAGGGAAGTGGCCACTTGTCCTCTCACGAACTGCTCCAGCTCTTCCTTAGACGGTTCGATATTTCGGTTACGTTGTGAAATGATTCATCGACCAACTCAGCGGTCAAATCGGACTTCAAACTTTATGTGTTGTGGCTTATTTTCCCTTCAGATCTGGTTTCTCATCCGGCACAATCTCCACCGTTAGATCTGGAGCCCCTAGATCCTACGGTGTTTGCTCTTATCGCGTGGTTGACTTGCTCGACTGTTAGACCGCGATGAGATGTGGTTTTCTCTCTCATCCACTGGACACGCGTCATGCAATGTATGGAATCACTCGTCCTCCTACCAAATCTGCTTACCGCCCAATATTCCTTTGATATTCTTCCAGTTTTGGAGCATGGGTCCCGCCTTTTGCTTTAGCGCTTTCCCTACGGTTTCCCGGCTTCCCATGTGACCGAGCGCTCGAGACTTTTCCTTCTTGAGGGGTTTAAGCACTAATTGCACATCAGAAACGGCCTCCGTTTTCCGATCCGAACTTCCCAACTTCCAGTTTGCGTCCTGCGCGGTCTCCATGGGCTTCAGTCAGCGTGCTTTGACCGAGGTCCTCGTCGTTCCTTGTTGGCTACAAACTGCCACTGTCCAGAGGTCCTTCCTGATAGCTCTTTGTTCACAAGTTTTGAAGTTTCTGCACAGTCATTGCTTTAATAGTCATGGTGGAATAAATATTTTCACTAGCTTGTTTATGGAACTGAATTTGTTCAATGGGGTGAACATCCCTTGCCAAAAACTTAAAAATATGTTTTCATGTAGTCTGCTGATGATCTAGGTTGCTAGAACGTAGGCTACATATAGGTCATTTTCATCTTACCAGTCTTAATGTCAAAGGCTAACATTAATCTATTCTGATTTGCAGGTATTTATTTAAAGTACTGGGCATAAGTTTCAGCCTTTAATGCCTCATTCCTCAACTTGATTTCCTTGTACTTCTCTTTTATATCTTTCTCTTTATCCATTGGCTTTCTGGATGAAGAGACTTCAATGCTAAGTTGTTTTTCAATGATTTGAGTGTTTGAGGTGCAGGGTTGATGTGTTTCCTCTGAAATTGTTGGACCTTTACTCTTTCCCACCATTGTGTCAGTATCAGTGTTTTCAACTGTTTCAATGGTGTCTTCTTGCTCAGTTACAAGATTAAGTTTGGGCCTCTTCTTGTAATTGATCTCAAACCTATCATCCGTAGTGTCCATCCCAGAGCTAGAACCTTCCTCCCTAGTTCTTTTTACATTTTTGTCTTCATTGCTGGAGTCTGTAGGATGGGAGTAATAATCATCTATTCTTGTAGGGTTGGAACCTGCGGAAAGGAACTAGTATCAATCTGCTTTTCCACATCTATTAAAGTATTCTCCAACCATTTTGACTGTTTGGCATATATTTCAAGGTCTGGCCTGGGATCATGTATGAAAGGACTTAGCTTGAATTTGAGCCTTAGTTTATTTATGACTCCATTAGGGTCATACTGCCACATAAAACTGCTCTCGAAGTTCATTTGCTATAAGATTTTGTCTGCTTCTTGTCCAGATTCCCTATTATTACAAATATAAGGGCCCAATTGGTTTTTGATTTTAAACTAGGTCTTCTTCCTAGCTGACATGAAATTAACCTCATCAGAGTTCATGATTTGCCTGAAATACTCTAATGCAAATATCCTCATGGGGAGGTATTTGGGCAGCTTGTAGGGAGTTAGTTAGCATCCATATATCCTGATTTTTGTGTGGTCGTGGTATAGTTACCAGTCTCCCACTCTACTGTTCTTAGCCAACTGTAAAACTCTCTTAATATCCTAATTTATCATGGGCTGATAACTACTTGTTAGCATGTTTATAACTGGATGAACAAATGAATCAATGAACTCTTTATAAGAAAAAATAGTGGAATATCTTTGGATCAATGGTGTCTAGAAGGTGACAGATCTTGGATTGCCCTTGGTGTCTAACTTTTAGATGCTGACTAGAAACGTGTCTAACTGAAAGTATAAGAACATGTGAAACAATACTGATGAATATTTGAACACTCTCTCATTTGGTAATCTGATAAATTATTCATGGATTCTGTCTGCTATAAATTGAGAAAAATTGTAAACTGTAGTAGGAGGCTTGCCTAGGTAAAAGATAGAAAGGAAAGAAAGAACAACCGCATCCAAATGTTCATCAGTGGTGTACCCTAGAATGCAAGAGGGCATGGTTATAATTTGTTTGCCTCTCTTAAAGAAAATGGTGGTAGAATATGGAGGACTATCTGTTGGAGTATGAGACTCTTCAATGATGAAAGTATGAAAGATCTAAGCTCTTTTGGGAAGGTCTAGCTTAATGTAGAGTTCAAGTAAGCCTTCAATGGAAAGTGGGGTCTCATTTGCGTTTGGATGGATCTGCAACATTTGATTTATTGACTCTGTAGTAATAGTGAATAAAACTTGTTGGTCAGGGGAGACTATGGCTCTTTGACTGGGAACATAGCAAGCTTGGTAGAAGTGGATGAGTTCTGGGAATAGGTGTACCTGTGGGAACAAGTACTTGGGAAAATTTGACTCCCATAGGTGAATGTCATCATTCTGGTTCAAAAGCTTGTCTTTACTCCAGTAGTGGAGTTTGAGTAGGTGGCTAGGGGAAGCAGTGTCCTTGATTTGAAATTCTCTGTCAGCCAATGGGAGGTGGTCAATATCCAGGTGAGGGGTTTGCAGAGGTCTTACATCTAGAGAGATTTGGGAAGCCATAATTTGGTTTATTGAATTGAATTACTTTTTTTGTGGCATTAGGAGTAAGGTTAGAAGGTCTGGAACAGTGGGGAGGGTAATTATACTCTGTAGAAAAGGGGTTTGGATGCGCAGTAAGTTTTTATTAAGTTTAGCAAGGTTTTAAAATCAATTTAATTAATTAATCCTTTAATAATTACTGTGCATAGCTCAAATTTACAGGGTTGTTCTGGTTCTTTCAAGAATTCCTGGAAATTTGCGATTTGGTGCTTAGACAAGGTTCTGTGGTGGCAGCAGAGGCTTATGAGGCTTCAATTGTCAATTTGTTGCTTCAATTTGGTTTCTGCAGCATCTTCGGGTGGTAAAAGGTGGTTAACTTGGTTTCACAGAGATTCAAGGAATCGGAATTGGCTAACAAATATTTGCAGTGAAAATGAGCAAAAAGAGCAAAATGGGGCTTTTTTGGCCTTTTAACCAAAAACAGTTACATTTTGGCGCGAGAATTTACCAATGAACAATGGGTAGTTTTGGTTTACGTGGGGAGGTGGTTTTAGGCCATATCACACTTCTTTTTCGCCTGCTGCTGTTTTCTTCGAGTTCCTTGCCTCTTCATCATCGCTAACGTCTCACAGGGTAGTGGCCACTTGTCCTCTCATGAACTGCGCCAGCTCTTCCTCAGACGATTCGATATTTCAGTTACGTTGTGAAATGATTCATCGACCAACTCAGTGGTCAAATCAGACTTCAAACTTTATGTGTTGTGGCTTATTTTCCCTTCAGATCTGGTTTCTCATCGGACACAATCTCCACCGTCATATCTGGAGCCCCCAGATCCTACGGTGTTTTCTCTTATCGCGTGGTTTACTTGCTTGACTGTTAGCCCGTGATGAGAGGCGGTTTTCTCTCTCATCTGCTGGACACGCGTCATGCAATGTATGGAATCACTCGTTCTCTTGCCAAATCCACTTACCGCCCAATATTCCTCTGATATTCCGCCAGTTTTGGAGCATGGGGCTCGGCTTTTGCTTTAGCGCTTTCCCTACGGTTTCCCGGCTTCCCATGCGACTGAGCGCTCGAGAATTTTCCTTCTTGAGGGGTTTAAGCGCTAATTGCGCATCAGAAACGGCCTTCGTTTTCCAATCCGAACTTCCCAACTGCCAATTTCTGTCATGTACGGTCTCCATGGGCCTTAGTCAGCGTGGTTTGACCGAGGTCCTCGTCGTTCCTTGTTGGCTACAAACTGCCACTGTCCAGAGGTCATTCTTGATAGCTCTTTGTTCACAAGTTTTGAAGTTTCTACACAGTCATTTCTTTGTTAGTCATGGTGGAGTAAATCTTTTTAGTGGCCTGTTTATGGAACTAAATTTGGTCAATGGGGTGAAAGTCCCTAGCCAAAAACTTAAAAATATGTTTTCATGTAGTCTGCTGATGATCTAGGTTGCTAGACCGTAGGCTACATATAGGTCATTTTCATCTTACCAGTCTTAATGTCAAAGGCTAACATTAATCTATTCTAATTTGCAGGTATTTGTTTAAAGTATTGGGCATAAGTTTCAGCCTTTAATGCCTCATTCCTCAACTTTATTTCCTTGTACTTCTCTTTTATATCTTTCTCTTTATCCACTGGCTTTCTGGATGAAGAGACTTCAATGCTAAGCTGTTTTTCAATTATTTGAGTGTTTGAGGTGGAGAGTTGATGTGTTTCCTCTGAAATTGTTGGACCTTTAATCTTTCCCACCATTGTGTCAATATCAGTGATTTCAACTATGTCAATGGTGTCTTCTTGCTCAGTTACAGGATTAAGTTTGGGCCTCTTCCTGTAACTGATCTCAAACCTATCATCCGTAGTGTCCATCCTAGAGCTAGAACCTTCCTCCCTAGTTCTTTTTACATTTCTGTCTTCATTGGCTGGAGTCTGTAGGATGGGAGTAATAATCATCTATTCTTGTAGGGCTGGAACCTTCGGAAAGGAACTAGTATCAATCTACTTTTCCACATCTATTAAAGTATTCTCCAACCATTTTGACTGGCTGGCATATCTTCCAATGTCTGGCCTGGGATCATGTATGAAAGGACTTAGCTTGAATTTGAGCCTTAGTTTATTTATGACTCCATTAGGGTCATACTGCCACATAAAACTGCTCTGGAAGTTCATCTTCTGTAAGATTTTGTCTGCTTCTTGTCAAGCTTCCCTATTATTACAAATACAAGGGCCCAATTGGTTTTTGATTTTAAACTAGGTCTTTTTCCTAGGTGACAGGAAATTAACCTCATCAGAGTTCATGATTTGCCTGAAATACTCTAATGAAAATATCCTCATGGGGAGGTATTTGGGCAGCTTGTAGGGAGTTAGTTGGCATCCATATATCCTGATTTTTGTGTGGTCTTGGTATAGTTACCAGTTTCCCACTCTACTGTTCTTAGCCAACTGTAAAACTCTCTTAATATCCTAATTTATCATGGTCTAATAGCTACTTGTTAGCATGTTTATAACTGGATGAACAAATGAATCAATGAACTCTTTATAAGAAAAAATAGTGGAATATCTTTGGATCAATGGTGTCTAGAAGGTGACAGATCTTGGATTGCCCTTGGTGTCTAACTTTTAGATGCTGACTAGAAATGTGTCTGACTGAAAGTATAAGAACATGTGAAACAATACTGATGAATTCTGTCTGCTATAAATTGAGCAAAATTGTAAACTGTAGTAGGAGGCTTGCCTAGGTAAAAGATAGAAAGGAAAGAAAGAACAATCGCATCCACATGTTCACCAGTGGTGTACCCTAGAATGCAAGAGGGCATGGTTATAATTTGTCTGCCTCTCTTAAAGAAAATGGTGGTAGAATATGAAGGACTATCTGTTGGAGTATGAGACTATTCAATGATGAAAGTATGAAAGTTCTAAGCTCTTTTGGGAAGGTCTAGCTTAATGTAGAGTTCAAGTATGCCTTCAATGGAAAGTTGGGTCTCATTTAGGTTTGGATGGATCTGCAACATTTGATTTATTGACTCTGTAGTAATAGTGAATAAAACCTGTTGGTCAGGGGAGACTATGGCTCTTTGACTGGGAACATAGCAAGCTTGGTAGAAGTGGATGATTTCTGGGAATAGGTGTACTTGTGGGAACAAGTACTTGGGAAGATTTGACTCCCATAGGTGAATGTCATCATTCTGGTTCAAAAACTTGTCTTTACCCCAGCAGTGGAGTTTGAGTAGGTGGCTAGGGGAAGCAACGTCCTTGATTTGAAATTCTCTGTCAGCCAATGGGAGGTGGTCAATATCCAGGTGAGGGGTTTGCAGGGGTCTTACATCTAGAGAGATTTGGGAAGCCATAATTTGGTTTATTGAATTGAATTACTTTTTCTGTGGCATTAGGAGTAAGGTTAGAAGGTCTGGAAGAATGGGGATGGTAATTATACTCTGTAGAAAAGGGGTTTGGATGCACAGTAAGTTTTTTTTCAATTTTGCAAGCTTTTTAAATCAATTTAATTAATTGATCCTTTAATAATTACTGTGCATAGCTCAAATTTACAGGGTTGTTCTGGTTCTTTCAAGAATGCCCGAAAATTTGCGATTTGGTGCTTAGATAGGGTTCTATGGTGGCAACAGAGGCTTATGAGGCTTCAATTGTCAATTTGCTGCTTCAATTTGGTTTCTGCTGCATCTTCGGGTGGTAAGAGGTGGTTAACTTGGTTGCACAGAGATTCAAGGTATCGGAATTGGTTAACAAAGGTTTGCAGTGAAAATGAGCACAAAGAGAAAAATGGGGCTTTTTTGGCCTTTTAACCAAAAACAATTACATTTTGGTGCGAGAATTTACCAATGGACAGTGGGTAGTTTTGGTTTACGTGGGGAGGTGGTTTTAGGCCATATCGCACTGCTTTTTCACCTGCTGCTGTTTCCTTGGAGTTCCTTGCCTCTGCGTCATCGCCAAAATCTCACAGGGAAGTGGCCACTTGTCCTATCACGAACTGCGCCAACTCTTCCTCAAACGGTTCAATATTTCGGTTACGTTGTGAAATGATTCATCGACCAACTTAGTGGTCAAATCGTACTTCAAACTTTATGTGTTGTGGCTTATTTTCCCTTCAGATTTGGTTTCTCATCGGGCACAATCTCCACCATCAGATCTAGAACCCCCAGATCCTACGGTGTTTGCTCTTATCGCGTGGTTGAATTGATCGACTGTTAGCCTGCGATGAGAGGCAGTTTTCTCTCTCATCCGCTGGACACGCATCATGCAATGTATGGAATCACTTGTTCTCCTGCCAAATCCACTTACTGCCCAATATTCCTTTAATATTCTACCAGTTTTGGAGCATGGGGCTCGCCTTTTGCTTTAGCGCTTTCCCTACGGTTTCTCGGCTTCCCATGCGACTGAGCGCTCGGGACGTTTCCTTCTTAAGGGGTTTAAGCGCTAATTGCGCATCAGAAACGACCTTCGTTTTCCAATCCGAACTTCCCAACTGCTAGTTTGCGTCCTGCGCGGTCTCCATGGGCCTTAGTCAGCGTGGTTTGACCGAGGTCCTCGCCGTTCCTTGCTGGCTACAAACTGCCACTGTCCAGAGGTCCTTCCTGATAGCTCTTTGTTCACAAGTTTTGAAGTTTTTGCACAGTCATTGCTTTGTTAGTCATGATGGAATAAATCTTTTCACTAGCCTCTTTATGGAACTAAATTTTTTCAATGGGGTGAAAATCCCTATCAAAAAACTTAAAAATATGTTTTCATGTAGTCTGTTGATGATCTAGGTTGCTAGACCGTAGGCTACATATAGGTCATTTTCATCTTACTAGTGTTAATGTCAAAGGCTAACATTAATCTATTCTGATTTGCAGGTATTTGTTTAAAGTACTGGACATAAGTTTCAGCCTTTAATGCCTCATTCCTCAACTTGATTTCCTTGTACTTCTCTTTTATATCTTTCTCTTTATCTACTGGCTTTTTGGATGAAGAGACTTCAATGCTAAGCTATTTTTCAATGATTTGAGTGTTTGAGGTGGAGGGTTGATGTGTTTCCTCTGAAATTGTTGGACCTTTACTCTTTCCCACCATTGTGTCAGTATCAGTGTTTTCAACTATTTCAATGGTGTCTTCTTGCTTAGTTACAGGATTAAGTTTGGGCCTCTTCCTGTAACTGATCTCAAACCTATCATCCGTAGTGTCCATCCCAGAGCTAGAACCTTCCTCCCTAGTTCTTTTTACGTTTCTGTCTTCATTTGCTGGAGTCTGTAGGATGGGAGTAATAATCATCTATTCTTGTAGGGCTAGAACTTGCGGAAAGGAACCAATATCAATCTGCTTTTCCACATCTATTAAAGTATTCTCCAACCATTTTTACTGGTTGGCATATCTTTCAATGTCTGGCCTGGGATCATGTATGAAAGGACTTAGCTTGAATTTGAGCCTTAGTTTATTTATGACTCCATTAGGGTCATACTGCCACATAAAACTGCTTTGGAAGTTCATATGCTGTAAGATTTTGGCTGCCTCTTGTCCAACTTCCCTATTATTACAAATACAAGGACCCAATTGGTTTTTGATATTAAACTAGGTCTTCTTCCTAGCTGACAGGAAATTAACCTCATCAGAGTTCATGATTTGCCTGAAATACTCTAATGCAAATATTCTCATGGGGAGGTATTTGGGCAGCTTGTAGGGAGTTAGTTGGCATCCATATATCCTGATTTTTGTGTGGTCCTGGGTTAGTTACCAGTATCCCACTGTACTGTTCTTAGCCAACTGTAAAACTCTCTTACTATCCTAATTTATCATGGGCTGATAGCTACTTGTTAGCATGTTTATAACTGGATGAACAAATGAATCAATGAACTTTTTATAAGAAAAAATAGTGGAATATCTTTGGATCAATGGTGTCTAGAAGGTGACAGATCTTGGATTGCCCTTGGTGTCTAACTTTTAGATGTTGACTAGAAACGTGTTTGACTGAAAGTATAAGAACATGTGAAGAAATACTAATGAATATTTGAACACTCTCTCTTTTGGTAATCTAATAAACTATTCATGGATTTTGTCTGCTATAAATTGAGCAAAATTGTAAACTATAGTAGGAGGCTTGCCTAGGTAAAAGATAGAAAGGAAAGAAAGAACAACCGCATCCACATGTTCATCAATGGTGTACCCTATAATGCAAGAGGGCATGGTTATAATTTGTCTTCCTCTCTTAAAGAAAATGGTGGTAGAAGATGAAGGACTATCTGTTGGAGTATGAGACTCTTCAATGATGAAAGTATGAAAGATCTAAGCTCTTTTGGGAAGGTCTAGCTTAATGTAGAGTTCAAGTAAGCCTTCAATGGAAAGTGGGGTCTCATTTGGGTTTGGATGGATCTGCAACATTTGATTTATTGACTCTGTAGTAATAGTGAATAAAACTTGTTGGTTAGGGGAGACTATGGCTCTTTGACTGGGAACATAGCAAGCTTGGTAGAAGTGGATGTTTTCTGGGAATAGGTGTACCTGTGGGAACAAGTACTTGGGAAAATTTGACTCCCATAGGTGAATGTCATTATTCTGGTTCAAAAACTTGTCTTTACTCCAGCAGTGGAGTTTGAGTAGGTGGCTAGGGGAAGCAGTTTCCTTGATTTGAAATTCTCTGTCAGCCAATGGGAGGTGGTCAATATCCAGGTGAGGGTTTTGCAGGGGTCTTACATCTAGAGAGATTTGGGAAGTCATAATTTGGTTTATTGAATTGAATTACTTTTTCTGTGGCATTAGGAGTAAGGTTAGAAGGTCTGGAACGGCGGGGAGGGTAATTATACTCTGTAGAAAAGGGGTTTGGATGCACAATAAGTTTTTCTTCAATTTAGCGAGCTTTTTAAATCAATTTAATTAATTAATCCTTTAATAATTACTGTGCATAGCTCAAATTTACAGGGTTGTTCTGGTTCTTTCAAGAATGCCTAGAAATTTGCGATTTGGTGCTTAGACAGGGTTCTATGGATGCAGCAGAGGCTTATGAGGCTTCAATTGTCAATTTGCTGCTTCAATTTGGTTTCTGCAACATCTTCAGGTGGTAAAAGGTGGTTAACTTGGTTGCACAGAGATTCAAGGTATCAGAATTGGTTAACAAAGGTTTGCAGTGAAAATGAGCGAAAAGAGCAAAATGGGGCTTTTTTGGCCATTTAACCAAAAACAATTACATTTTGGCGCGAGAATTTACCAATGAACAGTGAGTAGTTTTGGTTTACGCGAGGAGGTGGTTTTAGGCCATATCGCACTGCTTTTTCGCCTGCTGTTGTTTGCTTGGAGTTCCTTGCCTCTGCATCATCGCTAATGTCTCACAGGGAAGTGGCCACCTTGTCCTCTCACGAACTGCGCCAGCGCTTCCTCAGACGGTTCGATATTTTGGTTAAGTTGTGAAATGATTCATTGACCAACTCAGTGGTCAAATCAGACTTCAAACTTTATGTGTTGTGGTTTATTTTCCCTTCAGATTTGGTTTCTCATCAGGCACAATCTCCACCATCAGATCTGGAGCCCC